>JAECUM010037697.1:0-26383 GCA_016617855.1 Megalonaias nervosa
TGTGTGTGTGTGTGTGTGTGTGTGTGTGTGTGTGTGTGTGTGTGTGTTCTTAGAATGATTAATTACTTTAATACTATCTTCCAACAAAACTTTTTGAGGTCTTGTAAGCAAACAACAATAAATACATTTTGTCTGTTTGTGTTACCTAAGCAAAATTTTTAAAACCCTGAATATCTGAAAGGGTTCCGGATACTCTGCTGTTGATGAGTAAGGAAAATTGTGCGGTTAAGTCTTGACGAACAAGCGAACAATTTGATAGCACTCAGTAAGATTCCGCTGGCCAATTCCTTAATATATGTGTACACTTAATTAGTGTACATTATTCATACGCTTTTGTATGGTTTATGTCAAATTCTTAAATTAGATCGTTCGTTTTGTATCTTTCTGATGTAATTATGCGAATGAAAGGCCATGATGACTGTATTCATTGCATAGTAATTTGCTACAGATTTCAACGGAAATTGTTTTCGGATGGATACGAAGACGAAAAGACGGTAAAATGTATTATTCAAACAAAGTTGAGGCTCAAATACTTCCTGATTAATTGTCAAGGACATGAACGTGATGTATTTGTAAATTTTTAGTTGTCAGAAGTCCCTATCGCTTTTGTCAACTGGTAGTTGTGAGAAATCTCTATGCTTTACTGTATCCAAGGATATGAACGCTATATTTTTGTTAATTATCAGTTGTATTTTTGTTAAGTATCATTTGTTACAATTCCCTTCTTCACCGTAACCACGGATATGGAAGTGATATTTTTGTTAATTATTAGTGGTTACAATTACCTTCTTCACTATAACCATGGATATGGACGTGATATTTTTGTTAATTGTCAACTGTTACAATTCCCTTCTTTACTGTAACCAAGGATCCGAAAATAGCTCATGAATTGTATGAATACCATGAAATTGCCTGCAATGTCGGGTAACATTTATTCAAGTGGAGAAAGAACACGGATGGATCTTACATGCCAGGAAAGGTCCCTAACTTATATTTTTTTAAATAGATTTACGATTTTCTGATTCAACTCTGATTAACTTAAAAAAAGATTCAACAGATTTCTTTGTTTTCCGTGAAACAAACAGCAAATTATCTATTGCTACATAGGACGACACAAGACGCAAGGATCTGATCATTTCCACTATTGCAATAGAACTGTTCCTAAATTGTTTGATGAAAATATTTTACTTCATTGAATACATTTCGTTTGCTTTTGAACGAGAATCATGTTAGTCTTTACATTTTAGCATTTATTACTTTGGCAGGGTGCAACTTTGAAAAATGCTCTGTTCAGAAATGATTTATGCTTTAAAGAATAAGAATGTGATGCGAAAAATGGATATAAAAGATATTATTTTCACTGAAGAGTACAACGAATAAAATTAAAGATGATGTCAATATTACCTTAAAATGAGTAGCTCCATCTTTTACCCACCCCACCACAACGTCAGCTGGATACATATTGCCATTGTCAGACAAACCAAATCCAACATAGCCGTGGGTTTTCACGTGGACTTCAAACGTAATGTGCGTGTCATTGAAGTTCCAGAAGAGAAGATAGTTCCCATCATTGTCAACCCGAGTTGAATATTTAAAGGGTTCGGTGGGAGTGACCCCGACGAATCCCCTTGCTAATGCAAGGCAAGATATAAATGTAAGTGTTACGATCGGCTGCCGTTCCATTGTTTGCCGAAATGCCAACGAGGGCCGAGGTTTTATATCCCAGAGTGAGTAAGAACCAGGGTAAACTTTGGACAATGCGTAGGAGTATCTGAATTTACTTGCACCACGTTTCTCTAATAGTATTCAAGATACGATTAAATGAGCTGTTGACCCAGTATTGCGGGGACACATAGTATTCAGGTGAGATTGATAGAATGCACCGAATGCCATATAGTCAAGAGATCCTTGTTTATTGAGGTTATACTTTACAATGCGTTCTGGAAAAGAACGGTCTTTCTTGAACATAATCATCTGGATAAGCCAGGGACCCAAAACAAGATTAATTTGAATAGAAGTTGATGTTGTCTTTGAAAGAACGTTTCTGAAAACATGTAATTTCAGTGCATGATGGCAATTGTGGATTTTCTCAAAGAATGGAACTTATCATTTATTTTTAACATTGGAGAAATTTATGACATGTATTCTGCTGCCAAGATATATAAAGCTTTCATAAGGTCTTGATATGGTTCTCAATAACCACGAATTGTGTCGGAAAGGTTCTGTAATATTAGAAGAGACAATAGAAACAATACGTTTTGTACTTCAAATGAGATCAAAAGCTAATTAATATCAGATTTTCATTGTACTGTTTGAACATAGTCATAACATATTCTCCAATTATCCATGCACTGAACAATGTAAAAGTCTATTGGAAAGTAAATGGACGTCATTGTGCCCTAAATGGACAAAATTTATATTTCATGGCTCTAGATCCTAACTTTTGTAATGAGTACATTATTAATCTGTATGTTTCGAAACTCTATTTAGAATGTAAGCGCATATTTAGTTTGACATTTTCAACTCAGTTCCTATTCTTGATGTACGCACACCTTTTTATTTTGGTAAAATGCTTATTAATGCTTATATCATGAAAGAATTTGAACTTAAGCCAGAAAACCCCTCTAAAGACATTCATTAATACTATGCTGTACTTTCGGTTATCTATATACAGAGAACAATTTTCTTGTTAAAATGTGCAAAGTATAGATACATAGCAAAATAAAGTAGTAGATTTAAAGGAGGTTTCTGGACCAGGGACCCTATCTCCCCTGTCTAGAAGGACCCAATCCTCTCAAAACAAGCACAAAAACACATTTTTCAGAAGACCCCAACCCCACCCATCAGGGTAGACAAATTTTTTACGTGTTAGGTTTCTGGACCCTGGACCCTATCTCCCCTGTCTAGAAGTACCCAACAAATACAAAAACACATTTTTCAGACCACTCCCGACCACCCCCATCAGGTTGGCGGCAAAGCCGATTTTATTTCTAAAGTTTAGATAAAAAAATTTGTAGGATTATTTTATAAAGTTTAGATAAAAAAATTTTTGTCGGATTATTTCATATCTCATCACCGATTATCATTGTTTCAACTGTGGATATCAGAAATAATTTATCATTACGATAATAAGGACGCAACTTTATTCTACCGCTCACACAACGACGAGACTCAAATAAATCTTTTATTTGTAGTTTATTAAGAGGATATTTTTTATCAATAAAATATACTTTTGATCGATCACGATCGATGGTAAGTTTAGTATATTTTTGCTGACTGATTGGATTATGAAAGTTATTAAATCCTGCTGACAATTCCTGGCTTAATTTTTCAAAATAATTTAAATCCTCGCTGTTGTCACATCGGATAAGTGA
Source organism: Megalonaias nervosa (assembly GCA_016617855.1). NCBI lineage: Eukaryota > Metazoa > Mollusca > Bivalvia > Unionida > Unionidae > Megalonaias > Megalonaias nervosa. The sequence goes on from JAECUM010037697.1 coordinate 3,375, forward strand.
AAGTTTTAGCCTGCCACGGCCGCTAAAACATATCCCTGATATTTTATTGGTAATTTCAAGTGTCAAATGTTTACCGTCTATTATTAGATATTTGATCTTACTATTGTTGCTATGTGTCTCTGTCATATTTTCGAACATTATTTCTAAAGTTTAGATAAAACTTCATACCCTAGTCTGAAAAGATAATGTCAAGTATAGACTTATCGTTAGAGTTATCATCAGATGAAAAGATAATATCAAGTATAGATTTATCATCACAATGATACCCAAGTGTAAACGTATCTATTCCGTTTTCGCAATAACGTTTGTCATCAAAATTACTTAATCCACGTTTAATAATAACATCTGTTTCAAGTTTATGGTGATTTGTTCGAATAGCCTTTGCTATTATAAAACTAACACCTCTGTCAAGTGTGTACTTGTGATCATTAAACTCAATATTTTTTTTAACAAAATCGCTAGATAAACCTTTTGCTTTCTTTTTACTTCACTATTGTCTAGCAACACGGCGTACATTTTACTTTGCAATCCAATAAAAAATTCGATAATGTGCTAATTTATTTCATCCTTAACATTACCAATAACCTTTTTATTTGTATCATCATGAAATTTACTATCGCGAGGATAATCGGAAAGATCAAACAGATGTCGGTTATCAAAGAAATCCTGATAGACGTACTCGGTCTCTATTTCATAAACAAGCGAGTCAGTATCGGTAAACAATAGTTTACTTGACAGCCACTGCTTCTTAGCAAAATTATAATGAAAATCATGCATGAGCCACTTTGACAAATCAAGTACAGAAGCTCCAACATAAATCGGCTTATTTAGTGTTAATTTTGTTTTTCTTCGTTGTATCGCGACAAGATTCTCATTAAAATTTTCATGGTGACAAAATCGTCGTCTGACACAAGTTTGTTTTTCTGCGGTTGATATCATTAACTAGCTCAATATTTACTCGCTTTCTAATAGTTTCCATTGTCGTACCAAAGACGGAGTTGTTCATAAGCTTAAAGAAGTTTTTCTCGAAATCAGTTTTCGCTAAAGCTCCCCTTGAGGTGTTTAAGCTAATATAACCTCTCATCCACGGTGACTGATTGAATTTTTGCACACGATGAACTTTCCTCAACACAAGACCAGCATCTACTGCTTGTTTTAAAACTTTGCAATGCAAAACATAATTTCGCTTATCAAGTAAATTTGGGACGAGCTTACTTACAATAGAAGTTTGTTTCGATGATGATATTGCTTGTTGTTCCTGAGATAACAAACTATAATCGATTATCATTGATTCCGCACAGAATGGATAATCGTTCTGTGAATCATGCAATGAAGTAGGATAGTCAAGATCAACTTCAACAAAATACGAAACATCGGCATTGGTTCTGACATTGCATAACTATACAAATTATAAGCGTCGAGATAAATTATGTACTTCGATGGAAGCTCAGGATTATAAACTTTCATATACTTATTGTTTGCTTCAGAATATTTTTTTTTTTTTTGTTATAACGCTAATACCGCCACGGATACCTTTTTCAATAAAGTTAAACATGTCGACGTCCGTCAGTAATTCTAACTCTACTTTACTAAACTTTAACAAAGCATCCCAAGATAACCCAGGAGCAGAGTAATATCAGCAGGAATCTAATCCATAATTGTTATAGCTCACTTTCTAAAGCTTTCAAATACATCCGCCAGCCATAATACATTAGTTTTCAAATACAAATCATGATAATCGACAAATGTCTTGCAACTGAATTCTTTCAAAATATCTTGCGCGTATTTGCACTCATCATCGGTTATATTTTCGTTTTTTAACTGTGAATAAAATTTATCTTTGTAAGGTAAAGAAGTGTCATCAAATTTACTCCAATCATCGAGATACTTGTATGGAAACACTCCTTTTCTTGTTAACAAACTTGCTTTAGGTACATCGTCTCTGCTGAAACAATCCTGTAGGCTATAAACATCGCTACAACCTTTAACCAGCTCTTTTAACGACGCTGCCATAAACTGTAGGCTGTCGATTAAACGCAACTTACCTAAAGTAACTGACATATACTTTTCAAAATTATTTGGGACACATTTGATCACGTTATCGAGTTTTAAACGAGACATTATTTCAGGATCACCAAAAGCTTCAACGATAATATGACTGTCATATCCTCCGAAATTATGAAGAAATGGAATAAACTCTGGAGCATGAAACTTTCGATTACACTTGTCGTGAGCCTCTCAACGATATTGCCCGGTCAAATGACAATGATCACGTACTTTTTTATTACCAAGCGCTGGTGAAACACGTTCTATGTCAAAGGCTTTTTCACAAATATGACAAAATTTTGCTTGTTCGTGATCGGATTCCAGCTGGACCGTTAATTTTACCATTGGAACGATTCTTCTTAAACGTTTAAATATATCATCTACTTTGCCAGTCAACTGCTTGAAAAGCTAAACAGCTGGATTTTTACCGCGATATATTTTAATCGGTTTGGATAAACTCGGATCAATACAACAAACTATCTTATACGCGACTCCGCATGGAACATGATTTTGAGTTTTTCTTGTGCTCAATTGGTTAGGATTATTTTCTGCGCCAAGTACAAGCTGAAGTAAACACTCAAAGTCGGCCTAAATAACGAAAGGAATTTTTAGTTTATGTTTATGATTGACGAGCCGAAGAATTTTTTCATCCTCGCCTGGCATTGTTATTCGTTGTACATCAATACAGTACTGTACATGCTTTTGTAGTTTTTCACTGTCGGAGCAACCGTGTAAACTACGATAGCAGAAGTACTTCTTATTTTTATTTTTTTACTGTACTGTTTACCAACAAGTCCGGTGAATTTTTTATTCAAACGTGATGATTTTTATAAAACAGTAGCTTTATTGTCGATTGCGATACTGTTTCAGAAATATATCTTGGATAGACGTTTTCATGCTCGTCAAGACCAAATACGTTAACAGAAATATTATTCTGCTTTTCAAACTTTGGTATTTCATTTTCTGCAACTGGGAAGTCAATATCAGTAAAATTTAATTTTTATTCATGAGGAAAATATTTGTCGACACGATCGGAGTGTTCTTTTGCTGGAAACATCGCAGAAAGAATAACCCACTGGAAGCACCTCTGATCAAAGGTTTTGACGTTAATACAGCACTTTTTATTTTATTTTATTTTTTTTGGTGGCAAGTCAATATATTAACCAGAACCTGATTCGGTGAACTCTTCTATCTTTTTTTCCAAATTTCCTGGTGTATTTCATCAGCTAGCAATGAAAGATTAGTTCCAAGCAAAACACGCTTGGATTTTGCGTTAATAAAAGGATCTGCAATTTCCTCGTCAGTCGACTCTTCTGTCACATGTAATTTAGAAAATATAACGTGATACTGAACCAGGATTTTCAAACGCTTATGTTTTTCAAGTTTACATTTAATAGTTGGTTCTAATAAATGAAAAAGATTTATGGAGGTGAAATTTACCAGACCGATTTGTTTATCAAATCGATAGCTGTTATCAAATCCTGCGAAAGCAGTAGCTATTTTTGTAGGTTCTCCTATAAGACTCTTTTTTGCTATATCAGGTAACTTTAGCATTGTTATATACTATTCTATCAAATGTCTAATTGAGTGTTCAACAGGTATTCTGATTATAGCGCACTGCACTATACACCTGTCGAATACGTACAATTAAACAAATGGATTTGTTATAAGAATAATGGTACAAAATTTAATGATGACGACCGCAAACGAACAGAAGTATTATCATGTCTACCCCAAAATACAACCTGTACGCAGGGAATGTGTTAGAGTCGGTGATACACGTCAAATACGGACAACCGTTTGATAAAGCAACACCAGCTGATTATAAGATTAGTATCAAAGGTGATAATGCTGAGCGAACTAAAATCTTAAAGAAAAATTTTATTTACACATTATTTTGTGACGATATTCGAGAGGGACAACGAGTGTATTATGTTAACGCTGCGGTCTCTGATGATAATATTGCAAACTTGTCTTTGCAAGATGAGTTTCAACCTCATTCGGTATTTGATCTTTATGTGGCCTCTGACGAAAGAATTATTCGAAGCATAAAAATTAAAAAGCGATAGGAAAACTAGGAAATAGCGGATACGTTATAATAAAAGTTAGAGGAATACGAACGGATTTTATTAATTCTTATATCAATCGATTTGTTTATGAAACGTTTAACGGACCTATTCCAGATGGTTTAGTAATAGATCATATCAACCGTATAAAAACCGACAATCGTCTAGAAAATCTAGAACTTGTCACGTCAAAAGAAAATACAAAACGAGGACGAGGTCGTGGTATTAATTTTATATGTCCTGCTAAACCTATCATTGCGGCAAATACTGAAACAGATGAGGAACTAAAATTCCAATCAATTTCAGCTGTTGCTATAAGATAAATCCTCGTATAATTAAGTTTGTTGCTGATGGAATAACATGTTTGGCAACATCACAATCAACCTTTGATAAAATAGCCTTTTGGTATGATAACTAAACTTATTGTAATATTTTTGCGAGCTCATCTCGGCCGATACAACTATGACACCGCAACATGATAGCTTCTCTATCATATACTATACGAATTTTTTTATTATCGTATAATTGTTTTCTTTCCGAGTCAGTCAATAAATTTTATCGTTTCCACCGTGCACCAAAAACAAGTTAACTGAAATATTTTTTCGCCTGCTAATACTTTTTTTTACCGCGTCTTTGAGAGCACTAATGTTGTATACCTTCGCCTGCTCCATGTATCGTATCTTATCCATTTTTGTATTATTTAAAGTTACACAAAATTATATATGAGTCTCTTAGGAAAACTAAAGTATATCTATGATACACCGTTGACATCAGCAGATATAACAAAAAACCTAATGTCATTGAAAATGACACAAACGTCAACGTCAGCTAAGCTGATGTCAACGACGTTATTGAAGATGATGCCGCAACAACGTTGTTGGATAAAAAAAAATTATGGAAGACCGACATCTGGCCGATATAGTGTAAAATATCATATCACAAAAAATTTGAAATTTAATTTTACAGGAGACGAGAATCAGTCGTTTTGGCAGCTGATAAAACCGTTTTTAAATATCAAAATTCCTGACCGACAGAAAAATATAAAATTTGATTTTATATTTGTCAAGATCTTTAGCAAGATGACGATCTCTGATGATCGCATATGATATCTTGTATCATTATGTAAGCCTGTAAAATGTAAATCTGTCCTACGCAACTATGAGAAAATTTACGAAAATATTATTTCACAATATTAAGCTCGTTTAGTTCTTTGGTTGGTATCCAACTATTAAATTTATCGCTGTGCCCGCGCCACATTACAAGGCTTTTATTGCCTTGCTTTCTGATTACTCGTTCAATAACAAAAACATCCTGTTCAGTTTTTTGTAGTTCTTGTTCGTAAAACTACCAATTACAGGCTCACCTGATAAATCCTTTAGCGCATACGTTACAGGAACTGTCATTAAAACTTTATCAACGACAAATACTTCTTCAGTCCAGTTTGTAGTAAATCCTTTTTCAAATACTTTCTTTGTCAGAGAAATTCTCACTCGCTCGCCGACTTTAAATTTGTGCCGCCGATACATTTTTTCGTTTGCAAGAATCGGATTTTTAATTGCGTCGTTTGGTGACATTTTAGTAGTTCGATGTTTTGCATTATTGTATTTATCAGCAATCTGCGGAAGATCATCAATATACCGGTTCGTGTTTTTAGCTGTCAAATGTTTATAGATCAGCTCGTTTAGTGTACGATTACGCTTTTTCCTTCGTTTCCTGTAACATATTTTTATGTTATTTTGTTCCAAAAACTGTTCAAACTTTTTATTTAAAAAACTCTGCTCCGTGATCAGTCGAAATTTTAGTTGGTTTTCTTTCAGTTCTAATAATGATTTGTTTTAGTGCATCGGTTATCGATGTTCCTGTTTTATCTATAACGGGTGTACTAAACGCGTACTTGCTAAAAACATCAATAACGTTAAAGAGATACTTCTTATTATCGTTGAACTGAGCAAGATTTGATATATCAACCAAATATATTGCCCAGATATCATCAACGGCATTCGCGACAACCTTACGTCGCGGAAACCTTTTTTAAGGTTTCTGTAATTCAGCTGCAATCGATTGCATGCTATCATCCTACAATTCTCCTCCAAGTCCCAACTTATATTTTGCTCCGATTAATCCCTGCACTAGCCTTCTATCAAATAGTTCTCGCAGATTTGCAGGTTTCATATCATTAAATTAATCTAGCATTATCTTATCACAGTCAGGCTTATCTTGTTCGTTATCCCGATAACAGATGTCGTGACGCATTGCTATAACATCAACTTGATTATAAGGTTCTTGTCCTGGTAATGGATTATCGTTTTCGACTAGTTGTTTATCTAGCGGATTATACGGCCCTGTGTATTAGTGGTCAGGCAATGTCAAACCTCAATTCGGTTTCGGTAATTTTCCGATAAATTTGTGAAAGTCAATGCCGCTGCCTATTACTTCTCCGCGATTGCAGGATTGACAATAAGTAACAATTTTATCTTGTTTGATACAAAGATCTTTATCACAATCACAATCACAACTTTGTTGTCGTTTCATTATTTTATTTTTTAAGCATCGACAAAAATAACTCTATCTATACCAGACCCCGACAACGGAGTCGTTGGAGCCGTCACGATGGAGTCTTATCTGGAGTTGACTAAGCAAGAAATATACTTTTTTTTTCTACCGCAAACAGCACAAATACTTTTAACATCATTCTTTTATATATAATTTTTTTTCAATTTTCTCATCCTTGTTAGGTGTTTTAGTTTTACATTTGAGACAGTATGTTGATGATTTCGACATTGCTATATTCGATTGTCACACAAAATTAATCGTTAGATTATCGTTGTTCTTGCTCGGATGCCTATCAAATTGCAAAACAAACTTTAAAAAATCTGGATCTTTTGACATATGTCGGATGAACATAATAAAATAATAATCGCAAGCGGATGTTCCGATTGGTTGTAGTTGATTAGATGAGAAATTTATTGTTTAAATTTTTGTAAATTATATTTTTTTATAAGCTCACTCAGAGGAAGTCCGAACGAATCAAAATAATTCTTATCGTTAACAGCGACCCAATGAGTTCCAGATCCATCGTTAAAGTTTTGTATGTTTATGATACATGAACCACCTGTTGGATCATCGTCAAGTTCATCTTTAGAAAATATTCCACGAAATCCTTTCTCGACGACTTCGGCATCAAATTTTAATTTTTCTAGTATATCAAAATTACTCAACGGCGTCTGGTCCCTGGTAGTGTCATCCCGCATCCGATTCCTAGTAGATTTGGAAGTAGACTTCTCGCTAATCCCTCCAGAAGTGGGACGATTGGAAAAAATCCTCCTTGTATCACATTTTGTTTTGTTTTCCTCGGCGACTTTGTTGTCGTTGTTTTCATTTTTTAGTTTTCATCGGCGACTTTGTCGTTGCTTTTCTAGCTGGCATTTATTTTTTATTGCTACAAAAAACTACATCAACGATGGATTTGTTTGATTCTATCGCCAGATACCGCTCTTTTAGTTGCTCCTGATACTGCCCCTGATGCTCCTGCTAGTCCTAGTGTTCCTAACACAGGTAAAATGTTCGGTATTGCGCTAGCTATTACAGAAATTGCTGGCCTAAGAAAACCGCCGTGTTTTGACATTTCTGATACTTGTGCAACAGACAACTTAAAAACAAACGGTTTTCCTGCGATCGCTTTGCGATCAAGTTTATTGATTTGTTGTTGAGTCAACATTACTTTAACCGCTGTTTCTGACGACTTCGACGACTCAGTCGTTGTTCTCGGAGATATCTTTAATGAAACAGAATTGCGTTTCGCAACCGCTGCTGATAATTTTTCAACTTATCCGGGCGTTAGAGATATTTCTCTGGTTGTGTATTCGGTCTTCATTATATTTTATTTTGTTAGATTAAACTTGCACCGTCATTCTACCTTTAACCGATTCAATTGTCAAAAAATGGACGCTAGACACAAGCTCAAATACATTAAAGGGATTTGCTGGAACTCTTCCAAGCGTCCAAGTTACTTCTATTTCCTCGGTTGAATTAATCAATCAATCAGAGTGTTTTGATACGTCAAAGGAAAAGATAGGATAAAGCGTACGAAATTCTTCAATATTAATCTGTGATCCGCTGTCAGCGTCTTGATATTTTTGCATCGCTTCCATCAAGTACACATATGCTCTCGTAATATTTTTGCCAGCGCCGGCTGTAAAATTACATTCAATCGCTCGTTCTGGGTATTGTTTAGAGTTTATTCTGACAAATATTCTTCTAACGTCAGCGTTATCGAATACGGAGTATTTTGTACTTGGCTATCAAGTCGCGCTGTTTGCTGAAAAACAACAAATATATGCCTTGGCAATTGTTCGCTTAGAGTTGCTGTAATACGCCACGTGTAGTCGGTTGCGTTAGGAACAGTTGTTTGATATATTTTATGCTGGAGAAAATGAATCTTTTTTGTGTATGCTTAAAACATTGCATTAATCTCCTTCGATGGCCATCGATGGAACAATTCGAGGCATCCACAGAGCTAATTTTGCAATCACAACTTTTGCATCTGCTCCACCAACTCGAATAAGACAATTATTTTGGTCTGCCCGATCTAAAATAAGCGTGTGTTTCAACCCTCAAAATACTTTATGATGGTCGTGATAAAATCCAAATATTGTGCTTATCGGCAATATCATTGTTATGTGTTGGGATTCTGCCGCAAGTGCTTTCGTTTGGCATATCCTTCGTTATAATTTAATCGTCGTATATTTGCAACCACTGATCTTATTTCAGCAGCTACTATAGTACCACCTGCTGCATCCGCGGTCAGTGCCGCAACAGTATGTCATGCAGCCGCATCAGCTCCACCTGGCGTTAAAATGAGTCCATTTCCAACATCAGCTGCATCTGCACCTCCAGTTTTAAATTCGTTTGAAATAGCTTGTCCTAATCCCGCATCCTTGAACCACATCATATTTGTTGCGATTGATCTCGAATAATCATCGCTAAACGAAACAATATTTAATATTGTACTTGCAACTGGTATCCAATTATCAATATCCTCCACGGTTTGATTTGCTAGTTGATATATTGCACTTTTGAACACACTCCAGCCATTGCATTGTTATATTTGTTATCTGGTTCTCAGAATTAATCAGATAATATATTATTTGTCGAGGAGTAATTTGCATCAGTGATCCAGGCGGAACATCTGGCGAAAACCTGTATATCGCTTGACCTTGGCTTCCCAGCACTGAATAAGATCCTAGTGCAATAGAACAATTGATTAAAATTGTATTTACCTCTGTTATGTTAACCGGGGCGTCTCCATCATATGATATACTTTATTCTGCAACACTGCCGTATTGTTGATTTCTAAATCCTAGCAACGACGCAATACTAGTCGCCGGTGAAAATTCGATTATCAAATTATTTTTCAACATGATTCCAGCTCGTAGCGTTTTATAGTTTGGAGTTAACTCAAAATTGTCTGGGACGCCACCACTTTTTGTTATTAGTTCTTCTACTGTTTTATTGAGATCGGTTACGTTATACGCTCCTTGAGGTATTTTACCTGATACCCAAGCGTTAGGATTAAATGTAAAGTCGTCGTTGACGCCCGTTTTTACATTTGCCATAGAATGCCATACCGTAGGAGAAATTAATCCAATTTCGTACTGTCTATCAGGATCCAGTATTATTGGTGGATTGTAGCTAACAGAAAAGTTTGAGCTGTTACTCGTTGTTGCGATGAATCGATTAATAATGTTGTTGATGTTAGTGACACTATATTTATTTCGTTAAATTAGTTTCAGCTATAAAATCACGATGTAAAAAAAAAATAAAAAATTTTCGTCTGATATTAATAGTCTACTCGATTGAAGATGATCGAGTATGTCTGCAATTTCCTTGTCGATTTCCGTACTTTCATACCAGCTTCTTTTGATGATGACAGCAGTGGGTCAACCGTTTCCGCATTTGATGTAAAAGTTTTATGTCTTTTCCAGTTTTTTGGTTTTTCATCTGGTAATCTTTTATCTCGTTTACTTTCATACTGATCAAATAGTCTTTTAAAATTCCAACCTTTGGGATATTCTTTTTCACTATTTCTGTATTGGCTCACTGTCTTATATAAACCATCAGCAATAATTCCTTCTCTTATTTTATCTAACAGAGGCAGTATTTCTTCATCTGTTTCAGCTTCTTTACTTTTTTTATCAGCTATAAAATGATCATTAATTTTTTTCATCTAAAATTTCTAGTAATTTATTGCAATCGTCCTCTGGCCATTTTCAAATGTTATTAAGGTCTTTAAGTTTTTCTTCCATCAAATATTTTTTAATAATGTCACCACATTCGGAATCTTCTATTTTATTTCTAGCAGTTTTTCTGTAAAATCCTATTTGTTCTCTAACAGGTATTATTTTTGTTGTAGCTTCAGTCAATCTTCTTTGTTCCTCAGATAATTCTCGAGATTGTCTTGACAAATTTTCTGTTAACCTTCTTAACTCGTCAGGATTAATTGTTGATGTTGCAATTGCTAGTTGAAGGTCAAGAGGGTTATTTATTAATCTCTCAAATTCAGCTTGTCGTGCAACAGGATCAGCAATGTCTCACAAGTTCCTCTGCAATTTTTTTTTTTTTTACTTTCTTCTTTTGATCTTTCTCCGATTAAACCTAACAAACCTTTTTCTTGTACTTTTTAGTTCTTCTGGAGATAATGCTGATATTTCTGGTTGTTTTCTAAGTACTGTTTCAGTAACCGGCTTAAAAAGCTTGGTGGTTTCTTCTTCTGCAGCACGCTGTCCTCGACGTTCCTCTTCCACATTTTTCTTAAAAGCAGTTTGAGATGCAACAAATTTCTTTAGTAATTCAACCTTTTGATAATAATCCGTTGTTATTTTTTTAAACGCTTTATAAAATTCGTCTAGAGAAATTTATCAATACAACAACGAAACATTTTAGCTGGATCACGCGCTAGTTTATCAAATAAAAAGAGATTATATTTGCCTTTGGTTGCTTGATGATATAATTCAATAAACTTATTTTTTGTTACATCACCGCATTGTTCGTTTGCAATATTTCTTATATCAACATTATCTAGCCCAAGAAACAATATAAAACATCCCGTATGTCGCCGAATAAATCTGTCGACGTTATAGAACTCCTGCGCAAGATAAACTGAATTACATTTTTTGTTACGCGACAATGAAAAGTATGATCTGATCTTATTCATCTCCTCGTTGTTTAGCGGAATATCACCCAATACAATTATTTTATGCTCGGACGTATCCAGTTCGTCACAGGAACTAATTATTCTGGTTGGTTGATCATAAATATATCTTTACCCGCACCAAGATCATCCCGAAGTTTGTTGTAGTCGCTCAATAACTCATATTTATCCTGTTGTGGATTAATTGTGTAGATGTATACACGATCGTAGTTAAAGTTATCGTTGAGCAAAAGATTCAATAATAAATTTGTTTTACCAGATCCTGTATGACCAATAATAAGATAATGACACTCTGGAAGTTCGTTGTTGTGTTTAATCGCTCGGTATCAAAATTTAATATCGACGACGGCTTTGTCGTTGACTTTACCATTGTTGTTATATAATTTTATGTTACATATTTTACTTAATATGAGTTATTATACAAAGTTTGGAACAACACTCACGGGATTAATTTCCGCCGACAAACCAACAATAACTGATACATCAGCGTTCGTCAAGAAAACCGGTGATACAATGACAGGTACTTTATTGATGTCGAATCAACGAGTACTTGGTTAAGAAGTGGATTATCCACCACCAAAGGTTGATCTTACTCAAGCGTTAAGTTACTCACAACTAAAAACGATCGATAATAACAAACTATCGTTGACAGTGGGAACGTCAAACGGTAACTTGGATATGTCAGGAAAAAAAATTATAAATTTGGAAACCGCGTATCCACCAGCAAACGTAAATCAAACCCAAGCGGTAAGCTATTTGCACTTGAAGTATGTGGATGGCAACAAGCTTGATAAACTGGTGGAACGGTTACCGGTAATATTAATATGTGAAGTAAAAACAATATTGAGTTGGAAACCACATAAACACCAGCAAATATTGATAATACACAAGTGGTGAGTTATGCTCAACTAAAATCTGTTGATGATAACAAGCTTGATAATGCCGGCGACACAGTGACTGGTAACCTGATAATGAGCAACAACACAAAAATAGCTGGATTACCGATAATCTCACCTCCAGCTGATGATACTGATGCTATTAGTTATGCTCAGTTAAAAGGAGCATTAACGCCATACCAAAAATTATCTGGTGGACCAATGTCAGGCAACATAAACATGAGAACCAACAAAATAACAACAACATATGTTCTAGCTAACCCTAATGATCTAACAAATAAGGCATATGTTGATAGTCTATCTAGTGGTGTAAAACGAACCAAAAATAGTGTTGGGTATATTCCAACACTTTTTAAGGCAACTGAAAATCGAGTTGGGTTTAATGTAAGCGCATCAACACGTTATCCTGAAAAGTATCCACATCACGCTTTCGCTGTTGATTATAGACAAAAATGGACGACTAACGGAGACACCAAAGACTTTTGGATTAAATTCAAATGTCCCGTCGCAGTTGTTATTTGGCAATTTCTTTTGCGCGGACGATTAAACTTTTGCGATGGGCAATTTATAATTGGCGATTGGAAGGATCAAACGATAATATATCAAATGGACAATATTGTATAGTACAGCAAATACATATATTTTAACAACACAATACTTTACAATCCCAACTGAGAATACTGTTAACAAGTACTTGTATTTTCGAGTTTATGTTGTTGCTGCAACAAATCCGTTTCCAGGATTGACAGCACTCCAAGTATTCACTCTCGACGATCAAATTTAATCTAATATTGTATAATAAATGTCAGAACCACCAATTATAACCGTTGCGAGAGAATTTTATGATAATATATTTAACCCAAACAAAGGTGTTCGTAAAACAGATGTTAGCGACGAATCACAAGCGGTAAATAGAATCCTAACTATGAAAAGTCTTATCATTCAAATGTTAAACTCTCAATTGCCAGAAGATATGAATAATTTTATTCGCGTTATGTATATGCGAGGACCACAACTAAAAGAAGCAATAAGAAACTTTGATACTATAAACAGATACAGTCATCCTGATGTTTTTCTAGAAGAACAAAACAAAGTTGAAATCCTGTTAAAAGAAAATATTGCTTGAGCTTGACAAGGAAAATATAGATTTAATAATACAATCAGATCTAATAAAAGCACGAGCTTATGGTGGAAACGCTCAAGAAGAAAAACGAATAAACGACAATCATGGTCGTCTTGACAAACTAGCCGAATCTAAAATAATAAAATTAAGAAGAAACAAAAAGTTACACGATAGTTTTTCAAAACGAGAAACTTTTAAGCATCTCGGTATGTACTACCACGACAAAGAAACCCTAGTTAAAATCGCTAGTATATCAGCAAATACGGAGTTAGTAATCGAAGCGTACTCAAACGCAATTTTAGCAATGATACGTGAAAAACCTGAATTCGATCCAATTATTGTTTACAAATCTCTAGCGATAATCAGAAATCTTGACGAGGAAATTGATAATTTCAGTGATGCTGAGCTAGAAAAGTTTATTGAAGAAGTCAAATCAGCAAGGTTGAAAGAAAAGATTGATTCTTACTACCATATCAGTGAAGAAAATGATGTTCCACTTCCATTGCTCCAACGCTCTAGACAACTGTCAATACGAAATTATTACACTGAGGTTGAGAAAATACTCATGAAACCATACGAAAATTTAATGTTAGAAGTAGCTTCTGTTACTGGTCTTCTAATTGAACCAGACAGACTCCGAAAAGTAATGCTAAAAGTTTTCATAATCTCATACGCAATTTTCAGAAAACATTTTGTTCTCAAAAATTTTACGTTGGATCAAATAAGTTTGGTTCTAGGGTTTATTGATGAAACAGAAAGAGAATACGGTCATTTGGTAAATAAAACAGATTTGTATAAACGTGAAGTAGAAAACACGTTTGATTCCTACAGTTGGTGAAGGAAAAATGAGGTATTAACAGATGAACGATACAACGATACTTCGTCGGATGTTTATGACAAGTATAGAGATTTCATAGATGATCCCGTCAATAGCAAGTTCCGTGAGTTTCTTGATTCACTTGTTGGTACTAGAACTTTTACTATCATGTAGAAATTGTAAACAAATATTGTATAATGAAAAAACAGATCACTGATTTCAATCATGTTTCAGAGGAAATTCCAAAACATGGTGTGGACGCATTAATGCAGTATTACAGGTTTTGTCATAAAAACCTTTGGTGTGTAAAACAATTTTATAAATACTATAGCAAAATACTTCGGATAATATCATATTTACCACTGATAATGGCTGGCTCTGGTATAATCTCAAGTGGAACATCATTACACCCGTTTTTGTTAATATTATCCGGTGTTGGTGTTTCTCTTGCAACAGCGTGTAAATAAATTGAGCCTCGACTTGAGACTAAAAAAGTACTAGTAAAACAGCAAATATCACTTATAAAAATTTACTTGATCAGATACGATCTTATTTACGACGTGTAAAATATGATATGGATGATTTTATACGCGAGTTTCGTATTATTGACAGTATGTTAACAGATATTCTACCAATGAAAGTTAGCAAGTATGAAAATAATTATCAAAAAGGTATGGTGATGATAGGGTATGAAATTTTGTCTAAACTTTAAAAATAATCTCAAAGTGCAAAGCACTTCGAAATAAAATTTTATCTAAACTTTAGAAATAAAATCGGCTTTTGCCGGCAACCTGATGGGTGGGGTCGTGGTGGTATGAAAAATGTGTTTTTGTATTTGTTTGGTCCTTCTGGACAGGGAAGATAGGGTCCCGGGTCCAGAAGCCCCTTGGGGTGGGAAAATATAGTTGTTTGGAGAGGGATGGGTGGGGGTCTCTGGGACAGGGAAATCGTACTTGTTTGGAGAAATTTGGGGGTCTCTGGGACAGGGAAATATGGTTCCTGGTCCAGAAACCTCTTTTAAGCCTACTACTAATAATTTAAGCTTTTACTCAAACATATTCGTACACCAAAAATACTTTTTAACAAGGTGCAAAAAAAATATTTCATACCACAGTATAGTTTATACATGTGTTTCAAGGTTTTTCTTAAATGGTATAAATAGACAGTCCTGAGGCTATTATCAACATGTACAACGTTTCTGACACGAATATATCTGCATTTGAACATTAAGCAAATTTGCAAATTATAGGTAATTAGGAACATTATGAGTTACAATTTTCCCTATATATTTCTTGTGCACCACAAAAGGGATGATAAAATGTGTACGAAAATGTAAAAGACAATATACTAGCTAAAAATAGGGGGAGACTAGAAAGGATGCGAACTAACATCAAAACTGTTCTCTGTTGCAAAATAGGAGCGCCACTTAAGAAATGGTCCCTGGGACCTCATACCCTCAAGCAGCTGCTGACTGTACATCGATTGCAAAAGACATTTCTATCAAAATGTACACTATCATCGAAAGCAATTTAAACGACTTTAAAAATATTACTTCAATAATAATAATAATAATAATAATAATAATAATAATAATAATAATAGCAATCATCATCATCATAATAGCAAACAATGATTTTTACAAGTTCAAGCTTTTTGTCCGATAGTGTTATTTTTCCACTGAAACACCCATGCAAGGTTGATAGCTTTCACCGGAGTAGAAACATGAATGTCACCCGTTTTCAAACTTTGGATCAAACCCAGGACAAAGATGTGGGACCAGCTTGTCACTGCTGAGCTATTCAAGCCGTTAATAAAATGCGTAAAAACCATCACTTAATGTTAGTTTGCCCAGTTTTCCCTGGTTCTCTTTGAACACCGAAACCCATTGCAATCACGCGGGCTAAACACCCCGCGAATCATATATGCGAAACAAGCAGAACAAATTTTGACGTAGAAACGCAGCAAGCGACATATCTGGAGATTTTCGAGGCCAACATATCGACTAGTGGATGACACATTTCATGTGACCGATCTCGCCATATGGCGTGAAACATTACCGCCTCAATACATCGGTTTGTTTATCGATGTCTTGGTGATAGTGGAATTAAACGATAATAATTGAGAGGTCAGCATCTCTTCAAGCCAAAACGTTCTAACCTTAGGTCAGTACCCTGTACAGTGAAAACACACTCTTTAAGATTGTCATTCATACGATATCCATACAGTCTTGCTGTACCTACATTGCTATTGTTATCACTATCATTAGCAGCAGAGACATCAACAGAAAATTTCTTCTTTGACATCTGCCTCTTCCTCTTCTCCTTCATCTTCAGTAACTGAAAGAGAAAAAGCAACAGCGATAACTGCAATAAGTATGGCTACCACAACCTCTATTACGACTATATTTATTTCTAAAACTACTACAATTACTAATTACTGCCACTACTATTGCCGCTGCAACTACTACTACTACCACTACTACTACTACTACTACTACTACTGTCAGAATCAGATACAGAGAAAACACAATCGAGAACAGTATACTCATGTAAATATTTGTGGAAAAGATTTAAATAGGAAAATCTTCAAATCCCGATACTCGTTAAATGATGATACTAAACAAAATATTAATTTACCACTCGCAATACCAACAAATTGGTAAATTTATAAGTGTGCATAATGGTGCTGAAAATTCAATAAATATATGCACCCTCCTTCTAAACTAGTCGTTTGTTGACTTGATACACACTATAGTGAAATTACTTTAATTCAGGGAAACATTTGAGCCAAAATAAATAAAAATTATTTATCCACATATGTCAGGGAAACATGTGTGCGTCCATTATTTCATGAAAACATAAATATACTTAAAGTGAATTACCACGTGCACCGAGGATCCAAGCATTTATAGTGTAATTTGTACATCTCATCCAGTGAGTCGAAAATAATGAACACACAGATTTATTGCCATTTAATGAGGTACAATTACGGTATAGTCTATTGTCATCAGCCGGGAACTACAATTACGTTAGATACATTATGTAGCAAATAAAACAACTTTAAAACAATTGCATGGTATCCATGATAACACCTACGTTAGAGAAGCAGAGGTATACTGAGGGACTTTATTGTGAATGGCCACCGTTTAGTCCAAGCTTCTACTTCTATTAATTATTCTTACACCTAAACTTGCGTCCAAACTCTACTTCTTAAACCTAACGTTACGTTCAATAACTTCTATTTCTCACTGATTATCAGAGTGAATCTTGTACCTACATTTACAACACATGAGTTCTTTACTTTACTGGAAACTTAAGAAACTTTAAAGAAAAATATCTTCATCCATTATAAATAATTTATCATAAAGGCATTTACCTTACATAAAATATTACGTAGGAATGTATTGACAAAGGGTCAGTTAATCAAATCAAGAATCTTAGATTTATTTAGGAAAGTATCGATAATTGTTGACGTGTTTAATCCCTCTAATCACAACCCAAGAAACGTAGAAATAAGAAAGTTTAAGTTCGATATTTAATTCAATTCATGAATTCACAAAATGATGTACACTGCTGGGGGTTTTTTTGACAAACATTTTGCCATTTTGTTGACAAATATCGTACATGCATAATGACAATTTAAAATTTTACAAACAAGCTCTATTTCACTTCTGCTGTTACATTAAATTTTTAAATATGGTGCAACTGGTCTTTTCACTTCTAATTCAAGTGACATTTCAATATGCCTCCGCCAGGGAACCTGAGAGGATTGGAAAAAAACACGAGGAATATATTCAGTAAAATGTGCAGTTCAAACTACAAAACCTCATCATTTTTAAAATGATAGGAGTTAAAAATTTTCAGTACTTTTGACTCAGTTAATTAAACAATTAGCCTTAAAACAAATAATACATAAAGTCAGCAACAAAGGCAGTGTAATTCAATTGGCCATCATTTATTATGAAAATGTAATGCTCACAAACGGATGTTTCATGATTTATCCATGAAAAGTATCCGTAAAGCATAGAATACTGGGCACGGTAACCTATCTAGGACACATCAAGGCAGCTGAGAAGGGCTGGTCCATTTGCGGAAATTTAACCGCAACCTGCTAGTCATGACTACACGTTCTTAAGCACAGAACCATCTCTAGGTATTACAGACTTCGGAAAGAAATTCATTGTTATTCCATTGTCCGTATAGTACTTACTAAATGGATTATTTGTATATTCATACCTTTGAACAAATGAAAAAAAATATAAAACGGACAACTGAAATTTTATCTGAACGGAAAGAGACTGCAAGTGCACTGATGACGAAATGAGTTGTGACGATGCATTAATTTATCGTATAAAGTCTACTTTGCTTTGCACACTTAATTAAAACAGTTCTACGTTGTGGAGAATCGATAATAACGACAAAACAACGCCTTCAACTTGACAATGTCGAGGAAAAATTTGATCAAATACTTTTCTTAGGGACTAACTATTTAATTTTGTTCGTTGAGGAGGAGATCTGGGATTTTGCTTAACATCGTGATTTCTTTTTTCATTTCATCTTGTAACGGGGGGCTTTAAAACAATAATGCCTCCTTAATTGATTTGGCGATCGTTAACTAGGGAATGACCCCCCACGGTGTTATTGCCCAGTGTAGACGGATAGATGGAACGTTAACAGATAACTGAGCAAGGCTATTGAAAGAAATAAACAACTACGAGCCCCGTTTACCAATAAATAAAAGAAATTTAATCAATTAATACATAACCAGAATTTCACTCTCAATCCAACAGATTTACTAAAAATAAATTTAATCAATTAATACATAACCAAAATTCCGCTTTCAATCCAACAGATTTACATTGATAGAATTTAGTCGCAGTGTTCAATTTACATCATGTTACGAATGGTGAATTAGAGAGTACAATTCCATGCTTGACAGCATCACCTGACGTCTCTCTCACTCCTCTGGTCTTGTATTTCCATGTCTAATGTGTACGCTTTGGTCCCCTTTCCGACCCTGATTCTTCCGACCTCTCTTAGATGCGGATTTCGCTCTGACTCATCGGGTTTTCCTTTTTTCTCGGAAGGGTATAAAACTGTTCCCTTAAATACAAGAGTATTACGAAAGCTATATAATGTTTCACCACTTATCTGTATATATATAATCTCTCTTTGTTCGTATTCAGATTAGAGACTCACACTGCATAAATTTTGACATAATGTGATATTAACGAATAACTGTCCTTACAGACTTCTGTATTCGCGGTAAAGTACAAACGTTATATTTAGTACGAAGGACCTTAGCTCGACAGTTCATTGCCCTTGCCGCAAGGCAATTGATTAGAAATTACCACGTGCTCTATACAGACAAATGCGGTCGTATATACCAGCTTACATTACTACACGTCTTATTTACATTTGACTAGTCAATTCTGTTAAATAAAATAAATGCTCAATTACTTATGGCATAATATTTACTAAATCTAGCTACAGTAACCAATAACCTGCAAGATCATTGAAGCATTGCGAAATCATATATAAATATACAGTTGTCATTAACTCACAATAACAGCATCATCCTACACAGGAAATCAATTCAGTAATGTAATCATAAGAAATATGACACATCTGCATATTAGGGTTAATTCATAAATCCCCATGAAATACTGCATATTTGAACATTCTTTGGATTACATCATAAATCCCTATGAAATACTGCATATTGAATATTTGATTACTTGCAATCCGTCAATTCTATCAATGAACTAACTGTAAAATTAAAGAAATGTGATTGATCTTGTCAGGTGTTGAAGTCCAGTCGCCATCCCCAACAAGAGATATTAATGTATCGCCGTATCGGTGTTACGCATATCTATATTTTTTAACTCCTGGTACATGATTTTGCCTAATTTTTGTAATTTGTATTCAACGCTATAAATTGAAGTGATTATCTTTAGTTGAGATTGTGTACATGTATAGGGTCTATTCTAAGACATTAAAGAACGCGAAATTGCATGAGATCTATAAAATGATACTTACGTATGTATTTACAGATACTAATAATAAAATTATTAGTAAATATATTTTGCGATTAGGCCCATTTGCTATTGGACAGATCGCTCAGAAAGTATCTTAGAAGATTTAAGTTATTTCTTATTGGATGGGTTAGGTCACATGAATAGGTATTGTGAATATTAGAATCAGCAGTCAGATCTGTAACGTGCGATATACTGCGACATATAGTCTTAATAGACTCTTGAATGTGTATATAAGGAGAGAACTGAGCAATCCGATTCATTCCTATTTTCGAGTCATTCTTATTTCTTGTGTTCCTGTTATATCATTAAGTCTGCAGACTAGTTTTATGTTGTACGTAGCTATTATTTGAGAGGAAAAACATTTGCTTGGACTGTTCAGTGGAAATAGAAAGTGCTCATTTTTAGACTATAATATTATTCTGGAACTTTTGAGAAGTATTCAAAGGAATTCTGGACAACGCCATTTTGAGAACGTCCCGATTCTTAGCGGATCAGTACTTTTCCGGTCCTGAAGTTTGTACAGAACTTTTCATTCTTTTTTACTTTAACATAGCTCCATGGTTATTTTGGATTCACTTCATGATACTGTAAGTTCCTCTCACATTTTCATTTATAGCTTTGATAATTAAATTATTTGTTAAGTTTTACAAAACTTGATGGGTTTGCTTCTTTCTGTTACTTACTTCATATACCTAGAGTCGTAACAGTGGGTTAAACACGCACACGTGTCGATACCTATCGACCACCATACATGCTATAGGTAGCAAACGTACAACGTGTCATGTTATTTCCACGTACAGTGGAAGCTTCACTGACAGTATCGACACGAGGTTAATTAAACATAAGTCTTTCATTAAATAAATCTAACTAGGAATGTATCCCCACTTGTTGACTTAATCAATGAGATTTACACGATGTTACCTATATATGCACTCTTGGATATCTATACTCTGAGAACTTGTATACAATAAAATTCTGTTCATGTGATCTGCATTCTCATCTGAGCATAATTATTGTACAGTAACAGTTTCTTAAGTTTCCAGTAACGGAATCAAACCATGTCTTGTGAATATAGGCGAAAGAGCCATTTTGTCAATGCAGTAGAATTAGAAGTGTGGATTTATATTTATTATTGCCAGATTACATTTATTAGGTGCAAGAATCATTTTTAAAACCCAGCAGAAATAGACATTTTGACGTAAATTTATTAGGTTCTGTCAATTCATCAGAAATAGATATTTTGACGTAAATTTATTAGGTTCTGTCAACACATCACAAATAGACATTTTGACGTAAATTTATTAGGTGCTAAAATATTTTGTAAGCCAATAAGAAATAGAAGTTTGGAAGTATATTTATTTGATGCAATAAGCACTTTGTTAATCCATCAGAGATAGACGGTTGGACAGTGGTCCTTAGTAATTCCTCAGCTCCTTTTACAACGTTGGTGCGGTCATGGGCTCCATTAAATTTCTTTAATTTCCTTTTTAGTTACTACTAAATTCATCTAACTCAGTTGTAGTTCCCGGCTGACGAAAAGATGAAAATAAATTATATCCTAAATGTACCTCATTAATATCGTCACTTAAGTGTACTTTTATGCCTCAGTATTATCTCCCCTCATAGACACTGCGGGTGATTGTATGACGTCCATGAGCAGCATTTTCTATGATGTACATAGTCCTATTAAGTGTTGTTAATTCAAAGAGAATCGGCGTTGGAACTATGTTGTAATATAGGGCTATTCCCCCCAGGCACTGGATTAAGTTTCTAAAATACGGGGTAGCAGCCATCAATCTGTTTATTCATTATTTGCGAAAAATGTTCGACTTCATGAATGACGTCTTAAAATAGTTTCTTCACCGTGCTGACTTTAGGTTAAAGGGCTTTTGCTTGAATAAATCTTGACATCTAAGATTTCACAATTATTATCGTTGAAATTCCATTCTTACCATGCCATCGGTAAACAAACTGAAGTATTTTGACGATAAAGTACCACCCCATATAGCGAGTCGGGTTACAAGAAATGTGCTATACACACTAGTCAACATGCTGACCTTTTTGTACGTACCGCCAGTGTTCAAAATCTAGCACTTTCTTGATGCCTGAAAATATTTTAAAGCTGTAAATAATATAATATAATATAATATAATATAATATAATATAATATAATATAATATAATATAATATAATATATTTTTATAATGTCTTGGATATATTTAAATACAACATTCATGATTTATCTATGAAAAAATACCCGAGAAATTAACTTATCCAACACAATTAACAAGTGTTTGTAAAGCATAAAATGTAGATCACGGTGACCTACCCTCGTACTCACAGAAATACGTCAAAACGCCAAGTTTCGTGATTCTATTTATGGACACTTCATTATCCCATCTACAAACTTAACACGGACAACACAAACCATGGTCATCTACTAAGTTTGGTCGTGTAATGTGGCTTTTTGTTCTCAGTGTATGTGTCCAATAACATAACCGAATTTCTCAACCCTAAACAGTGCCTGTGAACAAATATAAAAGTAAAAAGCCGAGCCTAAGAGTGTGAAGCAAGGAATTACTGTTACTGTGACTAATATTTATAAAATTGTTACTTAAATTTCACCAATCATCGAATGGCATGGCTCTCCTTAAACCGCACACAGGAAATGAACTTAAACACAAAAATAACCCTACTTTTATGAAGCATAAAGCATAGATTTTTATGTCCTACTCGTGTAATGAGACTGCATTATTCACACTTGTACCAAATTAACAAATATACAAATTTAACAAATATACAAATTAATAGTGT
>JAECUM010037698.1:0-15546 GCA_016617855.1 Megalonaias nervosa
TATATATATGTATGTATGTATGTATGTATGTATATTAAGTGTGACCCTGCTATAGCATGCTCCATTATAACACAAATTTGGATATATTTAAGAAGATCGTGGTATGGCTACCAAAATTTTATATGCATGTATTTTTCTCATATGCAAAGAAATAGTTTTTCCTTCTTAAAAGTACAATAAAGAACAAGTAAAACGTTTACTATCATTTTGGGGCCGAAAACTTATATGATTTCTAATATAAGATGTTTGTGTCATGGCTCCTGAAATTTTGTATCCATGTATTTTCTTGCACATGAAAAAATATTTCTTTTTCTTCTTAAAAAAAACATATTAAAAGTTTTAAAAGTTTATGCGGGGATTACACTGGACTTTGCCAATGTCGAAAATTGCGATTTTCTTTGTCCTTATTGGTGAAAAAAATATACCATTTGGCCATTTTTCTTTGTGACAACATTGTTGGCTATTTAAACTTGTTTAAACAATTTAGGGTTTGGAATGGAGAAATTCAAATATACCATGAAATAAAGTCACAAACTTGGATATAAAATGTACTTGACTCTATCCATTGTTAGATAAACAAATCATTTGTTCATATTGACAAACCACCTTAACAGTGAATTGTTATATCATAATCCGCTTATGTTGGCATCTGACCTGAGTACTGTAAGCTGTGAATACACTCAAATAATCATGCTACCAGACTAGCTACAATCGATAACCTTTGAAGGCAGGAACAGGAATGACTACAATTGACCAAACGATGGCTATTTTTTTTAAATGTACCCAGCAAAAATAGTTTTGCTGAACTTCACTGAAAACTGATTACCTTTGAAGCACCGATCATTCTGTATAAATACTAAGGAAATGAAAAATTTTTTTACTCTCAGTCAATATTTTACAATTAATTGATGTTGATGCCAGAATAACAAATGGGCGTTTGTTGGTCCTCTGAAGTTGTTCTTCATTGGTGACTTCAATAACACATGCACCCTTCATCAAAGCAAGCCAACGACAATCTTCAATAAAAATAAAACATTTCATCAAAGGAAGCCAACTTAAATTATTTGCAATAGAATCTGATGGTTTGTTACATGTGACTGGGAAGTCATTTATTGTGCCGTGAAAATTTTCTTTTTATAGAAAAAATGCATATGCTTATGATCACTACTAACTGCAGCATAAAATGCAAATTAAATTTCCCATCTTTTGAAACTATAGATATCTGGCCATAAAGTTCATTTTTAATTTGTTCACGTTTTCATTTCCCTATGAATAGTCTCATCACCAGGGTAACCTCGTCAAGATGAAAGCTGCACCCACTTTATTACCCCCTTCCCCCACCATCTTTTTTCGGTACATGCATTATTTTCTTTAGCTAACTGACTTATTTGGTTACAAGAAAGTTTGGTCTATAACATGGTCTGATTCTATGGACCCTAATTACCATGTTATAGCGGGGTCACACTATATCTAATTAGCGAATATCTGGACAATTTCTATTTTGTGTTCATTATTATTATAACAAGAAATGTCTGAATATCTTTGTAATTTAATTATTTCTAGGAGGAAAATGGCCGCATTTCTGTCCTAGAGGTTAGTGGAGTGAACATCAGTGCAGACACTCCCAAACTGGACTTTGGTTTTGCCCCTGGAGTATTCTGCCCACCGCATCATAGCATCAAGACTAGGACCACTCACACCTGAATGATGACTGCATGCTAATACACCTTTGGTTGACAGAAATTAAACTGATTTACTTTAAGTTACTTTTTACGTGCATTGTGTAAATTTCTGTCCTTATTATGTTGCATTGCCTTTTTGAGCTGCATTGTGTGAATTTCCAATCTTAGTTGTTTATGCTACCATTTTACAATTGATTGTGTCAATTTCCTTCCCAATTATTTTACTGTAGCTTTATGAAATGATGATTACAGAAATACACTTTACGTAATTTTACCCTATGCCCTGTGCTCAATGTTTCCTTTCAATAAATTAATGCACAAACAAGTTAAAAATTAAATGACCAAATAAAAGTAGTTTTGCTTATTTTGCATTATGTTATCATTTTCTTTTCTAAAATCTATGTCAGTATGGATAGCATTGATGCATCTGGAGAGGCATGCATCATTCTTGGTGGATTATTCATTTTCTCCACAATGGAAATGTTGGATATCAAGCATATCTGATAGATTTTATTTTACCCACCATGTCAGTTACAGTAAGCACCATGTCATACATCCCAACAACTTGAAGCAAGATGTTTGTCTTTATGGAAAAGATTAATTTCAACAGTATCTATTTGCAGAAGGCGTAATGGTAAGTATGAAACAAAGCATGATGAAATGTATCAATTGAACAAGGCATGATGGAAAGTATAAAATTGAACAAATGATGGAAAGTACAAAATGAAACAAGTCATGATGGAAAGTATAAAATTGAACCAATCATGGAAAGTATAAAAGCAAACAAGGTATGATGGAAAGTATAAAATTGAACAAGGCATCATGGAAAGTATGAAACTAGTCATGATGGAAAGTATAAAATCATGGCATGATGGAAAGTATAAAATGGAAAAAGTCATGATGGAAAGTATAAAATTTAACATGGCATGATGGAAGGTATAAAATTGAACAAGGTATGATGGAATGTATAAAATAGAACAAGACATGATGGAAAGTATAAAATTGAACATGGCATGATGGAAAGTATACAATTGAACAAGGCATGATGGAAAGTATAAATTCAAAAAAGATATTGAGGACTGAGTAACAAACATAAGGTTCTGTCAAGTTCTGTCATCATTAACAATAACATTTACTTTTATGTTGTGGCTGGTGTGAGTGATGAAGTCATAGGATTGCAAATATTGATAAATGCTAGTGAGGTTTTAGAAGGATATTGTACATAAAAGATTGTAATGATAACAGGGAGTAACTTAGGCATTTATAACAGAAATATGTTGCTATATACTTGAAAGTAGCAGCCACAGTGGCTTGGTGGTTAGTGCACTGAACTCTTGATATAAGGGGTGTGAGTTCAAATCCTACAATCAGATCAAGCTGAAAAGGTTACAGTGGTGGTATGTCCTTGGGCAAGGCACTTTAATCCAATTGCCTCAGTATTAAATAAATTGTGTTGTTGTATAGTAAAATACTGAAGAAAATTAAACTTGAAAGACACAAATATTTTTAAAAAATACGAAGATCTTGGTTTTGATGGGGGTGGATGGGGTTGGAAAAAGGATTTTTAACTTTGTGCTGTAGTATAAATGTAATTAATAAATTCATACCAAATATATAACAGCTTAGTTGGAAAGCACAGGTAGTGATTAAACAAATCTCTGAGTTTCAATTATATACTTTTAGACCACCTTAAATTTAGTCTCCTTGTTGATCTTGAGTGATTACAAAAGGTTGGCCATTGATATTGAACCTGTATCTATATTATGTGGTAAAGTCTAATTGGTTTAAGATAGCAAGATACTTTGTATACTATGAACGAAAATGGCGCTAGACGTGTGTATTGATATAATATTTTCTTGAAATAGTGGGTCATTGTTAGGCATCTGTTATAAACTTTATACATAATATGAGTAGATCAACAATGTTGTCACTATGCAATCTCTAACAATATACGAAATTGCCATGAAATTAGTATTGCATATACAACTGTGACTAATAGAATCTATGTTGGGGTTTGGACTGAGACAAGGAAATCACAGTTAAGGGGTTATATTATTTGTCTCCCCATGAGGCTATGCCTCATGGGGAGACAGTTTAGCCCCACAACTGGAATTTCCTGTCTTGGTACAAACAACGACATCGTTTATTTTTCTAACCCAATTTTTTTTCCAACTAATTTAAAATATACCTGCACCCTTACAATTTAGTTAGCAGATTCAAAACATTATTCATCAGGTATTATTATTGCTTCTCTGTATAATGGTCACCAGGTTTTATACTCTTTTATGAAAATCTGAATAATTATCAAAGTGGAATTGAGCTAGATATGCTGCTATTAGAAAAGGAAAAGATAAATCAAGAAAAAGTTACAATTGTTATGTGTTGGAAGAATTGCACAATGAGTGTTTCGAGCCACTTGCTTTTTTTATTCTGCACATTAAGACCAATATGCTAATGAGGGCATTGGTGTGACCTGTTGACCCTAAGTACACAAGTTATACGCATGAGAAAATACACATAAAATCATTTGATATTATGACTGTATTATCACATTTCCTTGATGGACATCATATGATATTTACAATAAATAATTAATATCTTTCATGCAGTTAAGTTTAAACTTTTATCAGTTGTAATTTGGAAAACATTCTATGGTACGCAACGATTCAATACTGTGCAGTACAATATGCCTTCTGGGTACAGTTTTAATGAAGTATAAGTGACATCAGGAAATTTCTAATTCATGACTTTCTTGGAAAATTATATTTTCTGTCCTGAAAATATGGCAAGTGTTGCTATCACTAATTCAGTGATACGCTACATGGAAATCTTGTTGCGGAATAGCATGTGGACTGATAAATAAACCACTCTGGTTGCTAAGTGCAGGAGACTTCTTTTGCAATCCCATTATTATATTTGATTCAACTGGGGCAGATTGTGTGTGCTTGACAAAGAAGAAACCAGTTTGACATAACACATTTCTGGTTTTTGCCAGCTTTGCAGTAGCACTTGAGAGAGTCTGGTTTTGTGTGGCCAGTGATTTGCATTGAATGTGTGTCTGGGGCTCTATCAAATAGCTCAACATGTGTGTGTGTGTGTGTGTGTGTGTGTGTCTGTGTGTCTGTGTGTGTGTTTGTGAAAATGTTTTGTCTGGTGTTATCAAAATTAAATGTTACCCTGGTAGTGCTGTGTTGTTTTGCTTGACCTTGAAACCAGTGCTGATTTGTTTATAACTGCACCATCTGTGCACGCTGATTTGTTTCAGAACAATACAGACTTTTGGGGTCAAATCTATATAACAACTCAGAACTATTATTTAAAATCAGATTGCTGTGAAATTGTACAAAGTGATGCACATATGCATACAGATTGCAAACACTAAAAATGTCGGTGAAATTGAAGTGTGTTCATGGCTACCATATCAACCAAACAGAGAAATTGGATGGAAAAGTACTTTTTGACCACAAAAATCAAATAGAGTTTATACTATTCTATCAAATATAATTATTCCTAATGTGTACATGGACAGTTAATTTTTTTTTCTATATATCACATATCCTCAGTTCATTACTTTTAGGCCTATCCTAGATAATTAAAACTTTACTTTCAAACATGTCTCTACATTTCAGGATGTTACAATATTTAGATGATGTAATATTAATGTAGTTATTATTCACAAATGGTCTCCATATAAAATAAAATTCTATTCACTTTCAGTTCATTGATAATGAACCATTACTAATAATACTGAAAATGATAAATAATTATAAAGTTACTTTGGTTCCCATAGCAACCAAAAAGTAATGTTAGTGTTTGAAAGGTTTAAAAGATTGTTTAAAATAATATTGTTGGCAGAATCTTTTATCCAACTAAATAAAGCATTCATTGTTCAAAGCACTCAATGTTATTTGAAGTTGTTTTAATTATAAAGGTAAAATAATAATTATCATAATATAGAATAATTATATTGGTCATGTTTTAGGGTAAAGAGAATGCAGTTTATGAAATGAAGTCAAACTAACAGAAAACTAGTTTTCTCATTTGAAAATTGTTGAAAGGCAGATGTCTTACAGATTTTTATGTAAACACCCAGCACTTACTGTTGCTTGCAAGAATAAATTTAATGAATACTAGTATCTCTATACATGTGACAAATGTAATAACTGACACAAAATCCATCTGCAAGTTTGTCATCGACTGCAGTGGACTATTGTTTCATCATATCATGTAAATGAAACAAATATAAATTTTTTTCAAAATAAAATATACTGTTAAAGTTAAGATTTCACACATGGAATTAATGACTTTTAGGGTTATTTCTATACTCATACTACATAAACTTTTCTTTTTGCCAGCTTCATTACTAAATCTTATGTACATCATAACTTTCCTTTACTATCTATTAACATGCAAACTGAATTTGATTTCTTTAATGAACTTATAATTAATGCATTCTTTAATATATGAGAGCAGATATAGTTTTTGAATAACTTTCTTTACAAATCAAGTTGTTTTAAATTCTTATTTTTAATACATCTTCTAATGTTCCGTTAGTTTGAGCACAATTGTCAGTGGCCTACCAAATAGACATATTTAATTTTTTTACATTCTAGTGTCTACATCTGATTGATTTGAATGCAATATCGTCAGATAGAGCAATATTATCACAGCCATTAGTTTGGGTCTTCTCGCGACACAATAGAGTACTGTACCAATTTTCTGTTATATATGGTAATGAAACAGCAAAACAAAAAAAAAAAGAAAAAAAAAGATGCCAATGCGCTACCAAGTTAGCTCTTTAATCTTTACCGCCACATGAGGCAGAAATAAACAACAGTATGAACACTGAGATGGAGTTTGAAACACTGGGGAGGGAGCTCTTGTGTCCAGTACACATGTATGATAGTGATATTGGTTATCAGGTATTCTTTTCAGTGGAGCTGTACATTAGAGAGGCCTGAAAGTCATTATTACAGAAAATTAACGTAAATATTTCCCATTGATTATAAATTATAGAGCAAGAGTTGTCAGGTTTTCAATGATAATTAATAATTGCAACTTGCCAAAAATATTTGAAATAAAATTTCTCAGCAACAATCTTAACATATAATAACTTCTACGTTCTCAAACATTTGAGGAAGAAAAATAAGAAATAGAGCTTTTTGTGTTTATTGGACTACCTCGGAAACTAGCTCTGTTAAAACGAAACAAAACGAACTGACGAGGGAAAATAAAAGATTTCTACTGGATCGAAAGTTCAGATATCGGATGAAGGTCTTGATTATTAGGTTCCAAAGTCATATACATTTCACATTGCTGTCGTAAGAGTGGGTCACTAAAGAAGTGAATCTCTCTCTCTCTCTCTCTCTCTCTCTCTCTCTCTCTCAGCTTGATTGTTGAGAGAGAGAGAGAGAGAGAGAGAGAGAGAGAGAGAGAGAGAGAAGCAGTGCAAAATGAACTTTATAATGTGATAGAAATATTGTGATTTTTATTTTTAGAAATTGATAGGCAAGGAAGGAATATGTCGGAGTCGACACCCGACACCCCCCCCCCGTAAAATGAATGGTTGGTCCCTTTCAAGCTAGTACAGTTCTAACTCATAATGATACAATGTATCACCCAATATAAGAAAAGGCTCTGCACATGACAGACTCATTGATAAACTTAGCTACTATATAGTTTAAGCTCGATTTAGTGAAACTTTAAAGTTTTTACTGAATGGGATGGCCATGTCATGGCACTTATATATCAACATGTGATAGTGTCAGAGCACTTTCATATAAACACATGGTATATTCCTGCAGAAAATTAATAATTAATTCTCAAATTTGGAAAACTCTGCGTATTGCTATTTATACCTCCACACAAAGCCCTAACAAACTTTATTCTAATTTGGACTATCACACACACACACACACACACACACACACACACACACACACATATATATATATATATATATATATATATATATATATATATATATATATATATATATATACTGTAATTGGTGCCAAATGGGTATGGGACAGCTGCGAGACTGCAACTGCTTAACAGCCACCGTATTGTTACATCAACGTCCACTGTTGACAACAGACTTACCTAGGCAAATAGGTCTGTTTGAATATTTGTTTCACTGATGTTCTGTTACAGTGATGCAGAGCCGTGTTCTTCGAGACAATTACTTATGCTATCTCCGTGCTATTATTAGCACACGATTAATGATTTCCAGAGTATGGACATCCGTAAACGTCACTGTCCTGTGCCATAAAAATATGGTATCCGCACACAGAGCTAGGTGATGTTTGACCATAAATATATGGTTCCCGCATACACAGCCAGGTGACGTGATCCATAAATATATGGCTTCCGCACTACCAGTTGCTTCATAAGTGAATTTCTTTTTGTTATATATCTGTTGTTGTTTTTGAATTTTATAACAACACCATCAGGCACAGCAGAAGACATCAAGGGTTTCATTTTAAAAGTAGTTCCTAGTGTGTGGACACCATGACTGAGACAACACATCTGAGATAACCAGAGTGAGATAGGAAAAGTAAGGTTAGCAAAACTAGTAGATGTCTCTGTCTCATGGGTGAGAAAATATCAGGTGGCAAATATAGCAACCAAACAAATTGATGTATGTCTAACTATTATTGTTTATACAGCCGGACAATATTAGCCCAGTAAGATCGTTTGTGTTAATAAGGCTGACAAATGTGCTAATTTTAGGTAATAGTTTGTTGTGACAAATTAGTTAATTTTAGGTAATAGTTTGGTGCCTGGAACAATGGCAATTGTAGCAGTATTAGTCGTCAAAGATTGGTCCATTTGGGTGTTCATAGATAACATTTTCCGTGTAAATCATTTGTGATTTTGGATAATGGTATGTTTTTGTTTAGTTTTGTTTCTGGTATACTGTTTTGCATTAGTAAGAAATTATGAATACAATGAAGGCAAATTTAATGATTTTGTCACGAATGTTATCATTCTTGTATGCTGAAGATTGTTATTTTTACAAATAAAACCGTTTCAGCCATTAAATACTTTCTGCAAATAGTGGAAATAATTGAAGTTGGATATAAAAATAATCTAATTTGGTTCCAAACAAGTTTAAATATAATTCAATGGTATCAGTTTACAGTTTCGGCTAATAAACTCACAAGAAAAATATAACAGATTTATTACGAAAAATTTGAAAAACTTTCTAGAAAATTTTGTAAAATATCCTTGCTATTTTCCATTAACAAAATAGACACTTTTGGAGCTCACTCGTGCTGTTAATTATAATCTAATTGATTAAGTGTAGTTTAAGTAATACACAATGCATCCTTCTCTGTCCCCTTGCTGGACCCCTCTTTGTCTGCTTTGGTTTCGCTGCCCAGACATGATGTCATTGCAGCCAATATATGTTAATAAGCTAGTAACTAAATTTAGATATGTTGTCATGTTGAACCAATCAGATGATTGAGTTGGAACATGTGATCAAACATTGTGTCAGTTAGGGCGGCATTCATATAGCAACTGGGACGCATATAGAGATGCATTCCTTTCATTGTAGATGCTGCATTTAATTTTTAACATTATTTACGCCGGAATGGGGAAAAGTGCCAGGGTTTCCACCCCAACCTATGCAGAGGAAATCCTGGAACAGGTTCCTGAACTACCTACATTAACAGACTGGGAGTAATATTGTCCATTTTACTATAAAGCACTCTTTTTCCATGTTCGATGGAAGCTTACAGGCGCATTTGGATACACTACATTGATTTAACTCCACAGCACTTTCCCTGTTTCAAGTACTAATTTGGCACTTTTCATTTCATATCTTTTTGCAAAACACTGTGCACTATCTACTGTATCTACCTATGTCTCGGCTATTGGCTATGCGCACAAATTTTAACTGAACAATATCCCTGATCCAGCCAATTCCTTTCTTATTCCAAAACTTATGCAATTGCTTCATAAACTTTTACTGCACACAGATGCCAGACTACCAATTGCTAATGTATTCTACAAAAACTCATTTCAGTCCTGCCATGATTCACTTACTATGCCTTCCGTGTGGCTCTATTTAAGTCCACGTTTCAACTTGCATTTCATGTATTCCTGTGGGTGGGGGAAATGACAATTAGACAACCTGGTTGTAGAAACTCAAACTTAGCTTCAGTTCTCACAGGTTCAGATCAATGACGATGGTTTAATTGTTGAGTTTATGCATTACAAACACTCCAATGGTACCCTTTTTTGCCTTAAGTGTTATGCCCCAAAAAATTACAAGACCAGTGCCCTGTCCATTCCTTGCATCAATATTTACAGGTGCAGGGTTGTCATTTGAGCCCCCTCTTCCTTACCTATGGAAGGGTTGCCCATAGCTAAGCAGGAGTTCAACCAATCCTTGCCCACATTTCTCCTGCTTTGTGATTTTAATCCTGAATTATTCAAGACTTGTAGCTTTAGGGTTGGGGCCGCAATGGAGGGTGCTAAGCAGGGCCTATCAGATAGTTTTATTCTTGTCTTCGGTAGGTGGCAGTCAGATGCCTTTAAAAAGTATGTCCGCCTCAGCGATAGAAGTTTCAGTTGGTAATTCAGTGCTGACTTTGGTGATTCTACACATTATCATAGCACTTCCTACTGCCTGGTTCTGCTTTCCATTTTTTTCTGCTTTCAGGTTTCATGGGTGCACAGATCGATACAGCCGTCCACATCACAGAGGCACTGCACTTTATATGGGTTCATTGGAGAGCACCACTTCGTATGGGTTCATTGAAGACGTAACCGTCTTACAACACATCATTCTTCCCCTGGTGTTCTGTGACATGGAATACAAATATTTCTTGATATTGTGTGCACAGTTCGGCAGTCTCATGGGTGCACAGACCAATACAGCCATCCATATCATATTGCACTGCACTTCATATGGGTTCATTGAAGAGCACTTCATATGGGTTCATTGAAGACGTGATTATCTTACAACACTTCAATCTTCCACTGGCATTCTGTGATATGGAATACAAACGTTTCTGGATATTGTGTGCCCCCTGACTTCAGAATTCACACTAATTTGACACATGCATAGGAGTTTGTTTTTATCTGTGTCCAATAATACTAGGTCAGTGTGCAGAAATGGTTTCTAGTGTTTGTTGAATTTTTGGCCATGTCAGGCGTTGTTGTTCATTTGTACTCTTTACATGAACTCTCAGATGTTTTGATTTATTTTGTCACATGCTGGACAACAGGAAATAAAAAGAATTGTGCATGAAGCAGAAACAAAAAGAATTGTCGCAAGAAAGCTACAAGATTTCTTTAATAAGTATTTAAATGAATATAGATATCAAGCAGGAGAAGAAACTAACCAGTCTTTTTTGAAGAAACTGAACCAAAATTATGGTAAATACTAGATGGAAAATTTAGAGATCAATGTCCAACAAAAGTCCATCTAGATGTATCAATTTAACTCGTAAGAAAGGACATAGATAAACATGGAATATATAATTTTTGCTACTTAACAGAGAACACAACCTGAAAACGTAATGCACAAAATACTAAACTAGAAAACAAAACTGAAGGACTTTTTGTTAAATACAAAATTTGATCAGAAAACAAGCTTAGATACACATTATTCATTTTCATACAACATATTATTTAACTTTACACATTCATAAATTTACACCAAATGCGAGGAAATATGTGCATAGAGTTACCACATTGGATAAAAATAAAATTCATGCCTTAAATGTACATCCTACTGAAAATAAATGTTGTTTTTATACAGTACAATCTATTTATAACTCAGGCATCATCAAAATAGGTCAAAAAATGTAATATATATAAACATAAATATGCAAGATATAAACAATTTACAAGATGAATGCACTATTTCTGTTATTGTAAATAAGTCAGTTGGAAAACTTATAAGACCGGTGAGAATGATGGAAAGAGAAAGAAACAGGAATAAAGATCTTATAAGCATATTTAAGAGACAATACATGATAATTGTCTCCAGTATTTTTACAGTGGAATAAAGAATTTATTAAAACTGGATTCTTCCAGGAAAAAAGAAACAGCAAGGATAAAAAAGTATTTCTGAAAGAGGTGGTTTTTCATTCAGGATTAAAATTCCACTAATAGATTGTGCAATCAAACAGGTAGCACTATAAACGTAATGCCTGAAAAGTGTTATGCTGTAAAAATTTAAACACTTCCAAAATTGATTGGAAGATCGTTTTATTATATATTGATGCTGTAAAATTTAAACACTTCCAAAATCGATTGGAAGATCGTTTTATTATATATTGTGATACTGAAAGTAATATTGAAACAATAAGTATTATAAATAAGGATTCAAAAAATAATTTGCCATAGCCAATAAAATCAATAAGGCAGACACATCCCTTTAGGGTCTTTGTCTTTACCTTAAATCAATCCGTAAAAATTTTTACCCTAGATTTAACAGAGGAACAGACTATACAAACAACTTTTAGGCGTGTATATAATTTCAGAAACTGTTTATGAGGAATTAAGAAAAAGAAACACTGCTAAAATAATATTCGCTAATAAAGATAAAAATAAAAACAAAACTAAAGAAAAGATAGAGAAAGCAAAATAACATCACAATTCTACCAACATATGTCATATTAGTGAAAAGGTGATTACATAGGAAAATGGCAGAACCTGTTTTAACCAGACGTCCTACTTAGGGATATATAAAATTGATGGATGTGATGAAGCTGACGAAGAGATCACTAACGAAGCAATCTCTGTCATTGACAACTACAAAGTAAAAGATCATGCTAACCAAAATGGAAAATATAGTGGATAGCTTATACTCAAGCGCAATTGAATTTGTTAATATCGAAATTATATTCTACAATTTATTCATTAATTTATCTCAATATGATTGTTATCTGGAAAGTCTACTTAAAAAGTTTGTTCAGTCAAAAGGTGTTATGGAAAAATTAATGATGAAAACCAAATGTTGTTTCGTAAGAATATTCTAGTTCGTAGATTTGGGAATGAATGTTTTGTTAAAAGAAAATAAGATTTCTTGATACCTATGGGTTTATGGGTGAACATTTCAGGCAAAAACTAAAACATCTCAAAAAACGGAACGAGAGAACAAAGCGAACTAGTGCTTAAAGTTTGTAAGAAAAGATATTTATCCATATGAATATATGGATTTATTTGACAGATATAATGAAATAGAACTAATACCAAGCAAAATTATTATTCAAAACTAACAGCAGCGTAAATCATCGCTGTGGATAGCACTAGCAAAATGTTGTTACGAAACATTTCAAAAATTATCTTGGTGATTATTCATTATTATTATGAATAGACATTTATTTCATGGTTAGGTGTTTGTTTATATCACGAGGGACAGCAAGACTGAGGAGACAGATAATTTAATCAAGAATGAAACCGCAAGGTGAGCGTCCTTAGAGTTCAGAATTGGGGAAGAAACAATAACATACTCCATGATTGCTGCTGCAGGCCACTATTAGTGACTTCAGTATAGATTATATATAGAAATAAAACATAATTCAAATCAAAAGGTACACAAATGCATATCAAAGTTTCTGCTATAATGGCATAGCTTCTCTATGCACACTTCATACATTCTTTAGCCTTACTTTACATAATTCATGAAGCTAAAGTGCTTGAAATTTTGGGTTCCGACCGCCCAAGACATAGTGAAACCATTCATGACAACCATATCAATACAACTATGAAAGATCAATGATGACATACACAACGAAGAGAGAATGAATGACCAGTCAGTCAAGAGATTGAATCAATTGACAGTAGCAAAATTCAGCATTGTTCATGAAATTGACTGCATTACAATATCACCGTAGCTCTCTCTCTCTCTCTCTCTCTCTCTCTCTCTCTCTCTCTCTCTCTCTCTCTCTATATATATATATATATATATATTCACTTCATGAAAATCAATGCATTACAATGTCCACTACCAATATATCTTTATTTATTATTCATATCCATATGCACACATAAGTAGAAATACATTTAATTGGAAGAAGACAAAAAAGTAGGCTGTGTAGGGGCGGAGGTGGGACTTAAATTTCACAAGTTATTTTTCTCAAACAAGGATTGCGTCTCTGCTCCTCTGCAGTTCAGTTGAAAGTAATGCTAATTACAATTCAATTAACTACGCAGTTGCAAGCCCCAACAAATGATTGGCCAATGAAACTCATGTGACTACAACGAGTCAATTCTGTTGGCCCTTCCGGGCTCAGCTCATTATTATAACAGAGTAAGGTAAAAAGTAGACCCAGCCTCATTATACCACCCATTAATGTATTTATGCAAGTGTAAGTAGTTTTATGGTTAGGTGTTTGTTTATAGCACGAGGGACAGCAAGACTGAGGAGACAAATAATTTAATCAAGAATGACTCTGCCAAGTGACCGTCCTTAGAGTTCAGAATTAGGGAAGAAAAAATAACATACGCCATGATTGTTGCTGCAGGCACTTTTAGTGACTTCAGCAAAGATTATATATAGAAATAAAACATAATTCAAGTCAAAAGGTATACAAATGCATATAAAAGTTTCTGCTATAATGGCATAGCTTCTCTATGCACACTTCATACATTCTTTAGCCTAACTTTACATAATTCATGAAGCTAAAGTGCTTGAAATTTTGGGTTCCAACCGCCACAACACAGAGAGGGTCAGACACATCCAGCGCTCTTTGTGTAGCCCAAAATGGAAAAAAGAAAACATGGGGAAGATCTGCAGCAATCAAGCAAGGCAAACAAACATGGAATGAAAAGAAAGCATAATAATCAGACACTGCTGGATTGTGCACACCATATCGTGAAATGGTTGCATTACATGTCGCAGAACGCCACTGAAAGAATGTGCTGCAAGATGGTCATGTCTTCAATGAACCCAAGTAAACTGAAGTGCTCTTCAATGAACCCATATGAAGTGCAGTGCCGGTATGATGTGGATGGCTGTATCAGTCTGTGCACCCAAGAGACCTGGAAGAAGAAAATTTGGAAAGCAGAACCAGGCAGTAGGAAGTGGTATGGTGCTTGTATTGCTGTGTGGTACTTTGAAGAATTTAGATCAATGTGAATGAATCTTTATAAATAAGACACAACATACTATTTTGGTGCACCAGAACTATTTCACGATGAAAGTTTAAAAGTAAGTATGGCAAGATTATATTTGCTACCCGATTAATGATATATTTTAATAATTGCATCCTGAAATAGACGAGGACCAACAATGATGCCTAATAGATTTGCCGGAGCAAATCATGAGTGTTATAAGTAAGCTAACTATAATAAAACATGAAATATTGGAGAATATCGGGGTCAGGGAAATATATTATGCACCTTAAGACCAATAATTCGTGTAGCTGTACTGAGAGCCAGCCTATACCATACAAAAATTTTGAATAGGCTGACAAAGCAATAATACAAATGCAGGAAAATGTAATGTATTGGAGTGATGAGTCCAAAACTAGGGGAATTGTAGATTTAGATTTACCGATAGATTTATGCAATTATTTTGATGATTATCCTTTGGCACGAGAAGTGCCCATCCCTAGTAATGGCACCTAATTCCACTATGGAAATTAGAAATTCATAGAAGATAAAAAAGGTACAAAACTTTCAGACTTGCATTATTAACAAAGAAAAATCTGTAATTCATTTTGGTATATTGACGTTATATCTACTGTTAGGATTGAAACTAAAACAATTAAAGAATAGTTATATGTCACCTAATGCTTGGGCTGAAATCATCCATATAACTTAATTTATCTTCAAGACAAAAAGCTCCGTCAGTTTGGAAAAGGCAATTTAAAAAAAAAAAGAATGAAGAAATTTCTTC
>JAECUM010037699.1:0-16822 GCA_016617855.1 Megalonaias nervosa
ATACATGTACACTAACTTTAAAAACAATCAGCAAATGGTAACCATGGAGACACATTTTAGAGGGACAAGTAATATATTTATTTAAAAATGAGATAATCTTATTTACATCAACATTTTTGACATCTTAACTTTGTGGTCTGTCAAACTGACCTAAACTGAGCTACAACACTGAATTTCTGTTCCAGATCTTGTTCTCATTAACTGTAGTGTACAATCATCTCTGCCACCATTTATCATAATAAATATCTATGTTTTCTGATTTGCTTTTCTTTAAAAGCAAACAAATCATAACTTAAGTGACACAATGTGTATTTTCAGAAATTTCCTGTTTTAAATTGCAGATCAAAATTATTATTATTATTATTATTATATGCATAAAAATAGATTTACTATCAAAGTAAGATGGATGCATCATGGGATAGGTCGATACAGCAAATTCTGAATCAATTCCAAATGACGTGGAATAAATGTGTCCGATTTTCCAATACTAGTATTTCTGAAGGTTGTATTAATATATTTGTTTCAAATGATTGTCCATGGTTCTATTTTCATCATCTCTCCACAGAATAAATACGTGAGCTACTGAGAAATAATCCGACCCATAGCGTGGATAATATTGCTGTAATTTATACAAATAAATGAAATTAATAGTCTATATTCATTAGTTGAAATAAATAGTCCGAGTCAGAATAAAATCTTGCAAACGCTAAAATTATTTTGTCCGTCTCTTTGCATGCGTGTTGTACCCCACTGTTAAGTTGTAGGTGTCGTTTTCTTAAACTATAACACATGTACCTTTAAATAGTGAATATTCCGTTTATTTCGATTGCTAAATATAAATATTTCTTGCAAAATCATTATAGAACTGCGATAATAAATGCGTGCTACATAACCAGTAAATATTTCTAGAGGCCAACCAATACGCGTGATCCGGTCTGATCCGGATTGAATGGCACGCGTTACTACGATGAAAAGCGACACCTGGTACGAAATATTTTGTTTACTGTCCTAGACTGGTAATGGCTTCTCAACCCAGCTGTCGTCGTCCATAACTATTCATAATTTTTGTCTGTAAGTTTTGTGTTTATAAATAAAACGTACATCACTTAACAGTAAGGAAATGAACACGCTAAGATAAAGCAATATTAATATTACATTTAATAACAACAAATATAATTTTATTTAAACTTAACATTAATAAAGCCTACAATACATCATGACGAAACTGACATCTCGACATTTGTTTTCTAAATGTGAATTTAAAGTTTTTCAATTGCCAGTAAATAAAGTATGTAATTTTATTTGTGACGTCAAGTAATAACTAATGTCAATAAAATAGAATAAATTATGTCAATAAAATAATAATTAATGTCAATAAAATAAATAAATGATCTCAATAAAATGATAACTAATGTCAATAAAATCAAATAAATTATGTGAATAAAAAAAGAAATATGGATTACCTGTGTACTGTGTCCTGTATCTAGTGATGTGATTACTCCCATAACATGTTACATAGAGGTGTCCGTTATCCCAGAATATGGCCCATGGATCACGTGATATTCCCTGTGTGAAAATGGACACAAGTTGACATTCAGACGTAAGATGGTGAATACAGCGATAAGGGTTTTCTAAGTTACACACAAACAGATATCCATGTTGGTCTATAACGATGCCTGTGGGTTGCTTCAAATCTTTATGTTTGTATCTATATTTATATTTACTGGGATTCTGGACATCATAGGCATAGACACCAGTATCAGGGGAGTCAACACCAACACCACATGAAATGTAAATGATGTTGTCTTTTGTCGTCAAGAAACTCAACGCGTGCTTCTTCACTTTACAAACCTGGTGAATGGTGCCGACAACATGTCCATCGGTACGGGACACAATACACCAACACACCGTGTTTTGTTTAACACCACATACAACAAGATCATCCTTGAATGACACAACTCCTTCATACAAATCCAGTCTTCCCTGTACATGTAAAGTCCTAGTCCATGTTATAACACGTGTGTTGTGTGTAGAATCAATGGACATAATTTGTATCAGACCGTTGTCCAGAATCACAGCGATTTCCGTGTCGTTGATAAGACAGATATCACGTGGTAATGACTCCAGTGTGTCTGACTCGTACAGTAACTTTCCATCCTGGAGACCGTAAAGCCCGACTTTCCTGTAGCCTAAGACGAATATCATGTTTCTACAAACCACGATACCGAGGTACCAGGGGAACTCGTTGGCTGTGGAAATAAAGTGATATAAACATTAATTAATTCATCACATATGAATACGTATATCAAAATACTAAATAACTTATATACGTCGTCTTATCGTTACGATGAATTTAATTCCTGACAATAAACAATAGTTTTCATCGACATCTACGATTGTTATCATGTTTCCAGACACGAAAAAAAGACGCTTAAAAAGGGGATACATATTTACATAGACATATGCAACTATTATCATTTCTTCAGACACGAAAAAATAAACTAAAAAAAAAAAACGCTTTATCACTCATTTAATTATATATCTGACCATAAGTAAAGTTAACTTGAAACATCTGACAGTTACAATCGTCGTAGAGGTGTTATCGTTATCATCATCTTAATTATTATTATAATAAAAGTCACACAGGCCATGTATGCATGTATTCTGTTTTTACCAGTAAGCGCATTATTCTCATTTGTACAGTATTTTAGTAAAGATATCAACTTTATCTTTAGTTTGACATTTGTACTGTGTTGATAAAAAACAATACTGTACACTCTTAACTATAAGAAATAGTGTGCTAGTTACTAGTTCTGTGTGGTAGTTACTGTTGACCTTAACTTATATACATCGTCTTATCATTACAATGAATTTCATTATATTTGTGACCACAATACCGCTGCACCAGGGCGATAGTCGACTGTGAAAATTGATACAAATATTAATATATATTTTCACAACAATTACTGACATTTATATTAATGGATTTGCATGATATACAAATAATTAATACATATGAATTTAGTCTATTATTATAACTTTTAACTATCTGACAATTACAATTGTCGTATTGGTGTCTTCGTCATCATCATCATCTACTTATTATTATTACAGAAGGGTATTACAGCAGACATCACATAGAACCCGTAAGCACACTATTCTAGTTCTGTACAGTTTTTCGGTAAACTGAAGATACCAACAATAGTGTGTTAACAGGTTCTGTGTGGAAACTGCTATTGTCCCTCAAAAGTTCCATAAACGTTATTGTCATACATACGTGCGTACATGTGTAACGCCCATTAACGTCTCTAACATCGATAAAACTAAACACATTATTGACTATCATTTCAATACTATTGACTATCATTTCATTTCAATAGAGTATTGTAATAAATATATAATGTAATGCGTGTGTAATATCACTGAACTGGTCCTACATAGACATTAGGTCAAAAATTGTCCTATGGATGTTGATTATGCTGACACTTTTGGAGTTGAGATCACGATTTTGCGTGTGGGGCTAAGGGTTATTTTACATAAATATCAAATAACTGCAATAATAATAATAATAATAACTGCAATAATAATAATAACTGCAATGATAATAATAATAATAATAATTATTATTATTATTATTATTATTATTATTATTATTATTATTATTATTATAACTGCAATAATAATAATAATAATAATAATAAATCATTCATGTAATATTGTCCTGCCATGTGCAACATTTCGTCGCATCCCTATATGTCTGTACTACCCTCAGGATTTAAATGAAAATCCTCGTTAGCAAACGTCTCCATGCATTCCTTCTTCATGTTATCGTCTGCAGAATATTAATCACAGTGGGCCTTCTTCCTTGTGTTATGATACCTACACAACAAAGAACGCTGGCGGAAACTTACCACATGGATAAATCCATACGTTTTAGTAATTTCATTACACTCGGTTTAGGTTCCGCTTGCTGCAGTCTTTACTTTAGAACGATTTATGTGCAAAATGTGAAGATATTTTGCTAAAACGTTAGTTGAAAAGATAAGGGATTCTTTTCTTGCAGTGCTAGAGCACAAGGCTGATGATGTTACAAGGCAGCGCGCGACATGCGTCACAAGATATACGGTAGCGATATATTCTGCAAGAGTTATAGATTTGAAGGAGCGCGCGTCTTCTACTGTGTGACAAGCTCCGCCTATTACAGCGCGCTCTGGGAAAATGTAGATGTCAAAACGTCAGACAAACAGAATGGAAATCAAATTATATACAACGCTGTTCTAATGTTTGCATGTAATGGTAGGTTAGGCTATTTTACGTATAAAACAAAAATACCTTTGAAATGTAGATATAAATGTGAGCCCGGACTATGGACTAACCGATGCAGCTTTTGTTTACTTTTCTCAACATTTATTTCGGTAATTACTATCCTTCACAGTGGAATCAAGTGCCAAGGTCATATAATTATTTTTATGGAACATTAAAAATAATTATTATCATTTATCTTCATCAACAGAAAGAGTATGAAATTAATTATCAACAGGAGCAGAGAGTGGTCAAAAGCGCTCGCCTGTACCGAATACTGCCATTTCACTTCTGTTAGCGTTGGTTTTTAGTCTGGTGCTTGTATGTGAGAAACCTTACCAGTAGCTTGATGTGGGTTTGTGGTGCAAACACGGGCTTTCCCGGGTACTTCCTACAACAATTATACTGCCCGCCATGCATAGCCTTATCTCATGCGCTGAAAAATGGCGTTGAACCCAAAACAATAGTAGTATACCTCCATCATCGAGATGAAATGTTTGCTATTAGCATCATCGTGTTGTTTTGTGAAAACTCTTAGTCAACATTGAAAGGACTATAAAATATAAACTGATCACGGGAGCAGTAGAAAGTGTCACTTTGGATGCAAATGCGGAGAGGGGAACCATGTTAAATTGGGTTTAAAGATTAAAGAGCCAGGCGCGGAACTAACGTGAGGCCGACATTTACAATAAAATATTGTTTGACTAGAGTACTAAGTCAGTCTGATTCTCTTTGTTTAGTTTCTAAAAACCTATGCCAGGCAGAATTAATTGGCGTGTTCGATCCAGATCTAAATATGTTACAATTCTGCTAACGGGCTGTGAAGTTTCATTCATCAATTTTTATACAAATTT
Organism: Megalonaias nervosa; assembly: GCA_016617855.1. Lineage (NCBI taxonomy): Eukaryota > Metazoa > Mollusca > Bivalvia > Unionida > Unionidae > Megalonaias > Megalonaias nervosa. The sequence continues at coordinate 5,157 of JAECUM010037699.1, forward strand.
ACAATATTGACGTCTTCACTGGCAGATTAATATTTGCACTGACCGACCTGTTTTACCCTATACAGAATTACAATTAAACGTCTTCACTAGCTATGATATATTGACAAATACACTGACCGACCTGTTTTACCCTATACTCAATTACAATTGGATGTCTTCCCTGCCTGTGATATATTGATAAATACACTCAACGACCTTGTTTAACCCCTGAAGGTCAACATTCTTTAAACAGACGGAAATCCGTAAATACCATCCTACCCAGTAAAATAGTGTTATTCTATTTTTTTTTTTTTTATTAATAACAGTTCCACTATTGCCACAAAATTATTATCATCCTCCTTAATTCTGGTGTATGCATACTCTTGTCAAACTTGAAAAAGAACTATAAAGTAGTAACTGTATATGGGATTTATAATTTAAACAAATTTAAGCATTTAGGCATAAAATTTTTCTATAGAAGGTGTACCTTCTTAGCACAACAACCTTTAATAGAACAATGTAGAAAATTGTTTACACGTCATTACATATCATTTGTTAATTTATCATCTTCTCTTCGATGTGAACTTTTTCGCAAGTTCCGACCTCCAGTGATATAATTATGGAAGTGATATGCGGAGTTCTAGAAATGCATGCACCATTTTGTATTGTCATTGTCCTAGTAAGCAAGTGACGATACAAAAATCGATCATTTCATTAAATAAGTGAAATTTCACTAAGAAAAAAATAACGATTTCTAAGAAGAACTCTGTATTCAAGATAAAAGAAAAAGTACCGGTCTTTAAGAGGATTATCACTTTCTACGTGAAAATAAAAACAATTATTTTTATCAAACACACATTTTTAAGAAGATTATACCTTTTTCATAGACGTTAACGTGCTTTCACGAAAAATACGCTTTTGTCTTGAAAAAGATTATTTCTCTTAAAAAGTTCATACAGACGTGTGATAGGCACCTTTTCGTAAAGAAAGTGACATTATTCACTTTTTCACAGCTTTGAATGTGCATCGGAACAAACTAGTCACTTTTCAGAATAAATGTGAAATTATCAATGGAAAGGAAATATCGACATAAACTGAAAAAAAGAGTTGAGAATTGAAAATATTTTGCCAAGAATTTACTAAGCACAGTTATCTTAATGGGATATTTGAAACTTAGCAGTGACTGACAAATGTTCTTTGGACGAAAACGTGTGTCAATGGGATAAGTTCTTACATTTAGTCCAGTTATGTGATATCTTCGCAAATATATGGGAAACTGGCTCCAGAGGAAGTAAATGAAAGATCATAATTTTTCCGCATCTTGGTTTATAACTGTACTAACATCAATATCTACTATATAACAGTGGATGGAATATCATTCTGAATATCAGCAGTTCCTGACCCAGGTCTGACATGCCATATATACCACTGTAATATTTTTACCGTTATTTTTAACAGAATTTCATTAAAATTGATGATTAAATGTCTTGATTGTTTATATTTTTCTGGATAATCAACAAAGTAAAATTTATCATACTCATATTAATGTTCACATTTTTTTTACAAAGAACGGTTACAAATATGTTTTAAAATAGTTTTGTTAGAAAAAGATCCCTATAGGATATATACTGGAATGTCAAGCGGCATCTTAAACTTACCCTCTCTCTGTGACTCTCGCTCTCCACAAACATACTTACGAAAAAATTGTCACTTACGATTAACTTTTATTTGCCTCAAAATAACGTAAAAGTGCGAAATTCTCCTTAGTGAAACACCCGTAATCACGTACGGATGTCGTACGCAAAAACCTAAGAAAATCTTGGGCGCTCGTTATTTTGTGAAATTGTGTCTCGTTTCACGAAACAAGTTAAGTTTACGCATCCAATCTTCGTACGTTTTAAACGTAAGAAAATCTTACGCCGTTTCGCAAGGGTGTTTCACAGAGATATCCGTAGGAACAGTTCGTACGTCTAAGAAAAAACTTTTGCGTAAGCTACTCTTTTGTATGGGAAGTAGATAGTAAATTAGTAAAACATAATAGGACAAGATACAAAGGACGGACACGAAGATGACGATAACAACAACAATAACAATAAAATGACTCCTGAAATATCGGGCAAAACATGCTTTGACCAATTGGTCATACTGAATGAAATATAGGTATTATTTATGATTAAAGAAGATAGGGTGTATGTCTGTGTGTGTGTGTGTGTGTGTGTGTGCCGGATTGATGATTTTGCCGTTCCCAGGCAATGTATGATATGCCACTGTCAGAGATCCAAAACCACTCCCACTGTCCATAATAAAGCTTTAAAACCGGACTTTCAAAGATCGTTACGCCTTTAAATAATATGCACATATTCACTATTTTTATACATTTTTTTAACAAATCCAGATTTTCATACTTTAAAATCTCTCGCTGCCTGAAGTTTTTCCGCTCTAGCCAGTTGACTTGTCTGCCTAAAGAGGAAAACAGTAACCGTGTGTGCGTGTGTGTGAGACAGACAGACAGGCAGACAGACAGAGAAAGAAAAAGAGATTGTCGAGCTAGAAGTCGATCAATAAACAAAATTTAACTTCCTTTTGATGGAAGCGGTTAAGCCATACTTCTTTAATTATCTACATCAAAATGGTTATCTAGTCACCTCACTATAATTACAGACGTTTATTTCCTTTAAATAAATGAGTGTACTTGATGGTCCCCATGCTATCATTTCCAAAGACAACCCATCTCATTATGGACGAGAAAGTAAATATGACCTTATTTAATTCTTTGCGTCAGCTAAATCCTTCCAAACATATTTCATATTCATTGCAATACTAAGAATAGAATTTCAGTTGGGTTTTAATTTCACTTCTGCTTGAATTATTTGCATCGTGAAAACCATTACTGAAGAAAATAATATATCAGTGTTGTAACACCCCCTCCCTGTTTGCATGATCACCAAACATTCGACTAATATTCCATTTTCTCCAATGGTACGTGATGTAGATCCATTTAATTATATCCGCGGATCGTATCAATATAATATCTCTCTCTCTCTCTCTCTCTCTCTCTCTCTCTCTCTCTCTCGCAGAGGCTTTTGCACGATATTTACAAAGGACGGCGACGAAGATGACAAGAAAAGCAATAACGATATAATAACCAAACAATGGCATAGTCTATCGGAGATATGGAATGAAATTTAGGTATTATTCCTGTACAAGAAAATTTTGTTATGTCTGTGTGCGTGCGTGTGTGTGCAGTGACGGATTTATGATATTGCCTCCTCAAGGCACTCTAAGAAATGCAATAGCCTCCCTTCCCCCGTCCAAAGTACAGCCTTCAAATCAGACTCGTTAAATACTTTTACGCCTTTAAATAAAATTTAAAAAAACTTACATAAAGTCTTTTATATGCAAAATAAACACTTTTTAAAATTCCAGATGATTGAAAAAAATCAGAAAATGGACATGTATCGAACTTTGGATTTACCCTGAGGATTTAATTTGACAAGAGATATAGCACTGCTTGTTTGAAAGTGATGAATGAAAAAGTCAATGAACGTGTATCGAACTTAGGATCTACCCTTGTGGTCAGAAACTAAAAATAGGAGCAACCTAATGTAAACTTCCCCATGTCCTATAATACGGCAATAATGATGTCCTACTTATTTTTATTTCTATACTACTACTACTACTATTAATAATAATAATAATAATAATAATAATAATAATAATAATAAATCAATGGTAATAATAATAATAATAATAATAACAAATCAATGGCCTTTATAATAATAATAATAATAATCATAATAACAATAAAAATACTACTACTACTACTAATAATAATAGTTCAATGGTCTAATTATTATTATTATTATTATTATTATTATTATTATTATTAACCCTGGATATTAAATAAATTAGATACTGGACAGTAGATCGTTGTTTGTTGATGTAAGAAAAACCAAAAACAAGCCTTCCTTAGCTTTATATATGTCTTTCGCACACACACACACACACACACACACACACACACACACACACACACACACGATCCACACATCTGTAGCTCACATTGTAGTCTAAGTCTATAAGATACGCTCTTTTTCACTCTGCCTCTGAAGTTTTAGTGACAAAGTGTATTCATTGACTGGTTATTAGGTACGCATAGTGACAGAGTAGATTCCTTGACTGTCTATAATGTACGATCTCTTTCACTCTACCTCTGAATTTTATTGACAGATAGAATGCATTCCTTGACTGTCTTTAAGATATGCACAATGAAAGATTTATTGACTGGCTATAAGGTACGCACAGTGAAAGACAGTGAATTCCTTGACTGGCTACGTAAAATGTAGCGAAATTTCAAAATCTATAATTTTTGTTATTTCCCACGTAAATATAACAAATAGAAAGAACCATCCTGTGAAAATGGATCTGCCTTATTATAGACATTACAACCTGAAGCTATAAACTTTAAAAACTCTTCAATTTAATGCGTGCCTTATGCATTCATTGACTCTTCATATCTCTCTTCCTGCCCCTCCTCTGTCCACCTGTTTCATACACAGACAGACAGACAGACACACACACACATAAACACAAGCACACACACACACACACATAAACACACGCATACACATTGACAAATACACCTGTCCTTCGTGTATAATAATTTAGATTGAAAATCGTGATGATTTCCGTTCCTGCTTTAAGATTCCGTAGTTATATTGATTACATAAATTAGAAGGCTCAGTTAGTTTTTCACTTCTGAAAAACTTGCTGCGACCCCACACCACACCACCCTCCAAAATGTAGAAGATTTTGATCATAGGATAAATTTCATTGAGGATATAAAATCTAGAGGCTAGTTTGATTTTGTGTATGTCAAATATAGTACATTTATTTATTGGTAGTCCAATTTTTGGTACTGCAATGTGTCGCAATACAAGTTTCTAACACTGAATCTACCGTTTCCCAGACAAAGACCCCCACCCCACCCCCAATGTTATAGTTCAAGAATAACTTGAGCATGAGCCGTTATATCATGCATTCAGTTGTCTTCAATCTTATAATAAAGAACGAATTTAGGAAATAAGTTATTTATTATAGATCTTTTTACAGAACAGTAAAAATATGACGATTTATTCCTCTTTTTTTCAATTGCTTTCTGACAGCCGATAAAACGTTTTGTTGGCACCCCCTAGCCCCATTCCACCAGATTTACTGGTTAGAACTTGGATATGTCACCTAGTTTTGGTCTAATCATCAAATGTAATTCGTAGTATTTTTTTTTATTTTTTTTCCTTTATGATTTCTTTCCCTGTCATTCCATGTGTTTGTGTTTTGGTTTTCATGTATATAATGACGCGAGTAAATACTATAATATAAATATATTTTTACTTACATTTTGATTGAATTTGGTACGATGCTGCCGTTTGTTTTGTTCGATCTTAATTTTCTTTCGTTTCTTTAATACCTAAAGCATTCACCGTAAGTTAGTACTCCTCTCCTTCCATGTACGTTTACCTATGGGCTAGTTTCCTTACCTCGTGGTCCGCAATTGTTTGTTTTTCCTTCTTTCAATTTGTGTTTTGTTTTTATTTGTGCATACGTGTATGTTCTCTCTCTCTCTCTCTCTCTCTCTCTCTCTCTCTCTCTCTCTCTGTTAGAGTTGTGTTTGGTTTTGTTAGATTCAGCTTCTTTATCTTCATTTATTTTTAAGTTTAGGAACTATTGTGGGCGGAAGGGAATATAATTAAGTAAGAATTGCAAGTTTGAAAGTTTTTGCTGTAATCCTGATCGTTGTTGATATTATTTATTTGTTTTTACGTGTTTTGGATGAATTACAGGATGTGCATTTGCAGAATCCGATTTGGAGATTGCTTGTACTAGGTATCTCCCCTGTTGGCGGTGGGGTTTACCTCCATTTCTAACCTTGCTCATGCTTGAATTTTACAATACTCTCGAAAAAACAATACGATTTTACTCTTCTCTCGTCTATTGTTTAGTGAACTGTAATATTGTCCTTTTTTACATAAGCCAAATCGCAAGCCAAACTCATTGCTAGCAAATTATAACGCTGTACTGTTTTGACAGACGTCTAATCGCAAGTCAAACTCATTGCTAGCAAAATTATAACGTTGTACTGTTTTGACAGACGCCTAATCGCAAGTCAAACTCATTGCTAGCAAAATTATAACGTTGTACTGTTTTGACAGACGCCTAATCGCAAGTCAAACTCATTGCTAGCAAAATTATAACGTTGTACTGTTTTGACAGACGTCTAATCGCAAGTCAAACTCATTGCTAGCAAAATTATAACGTTGTACTGTTTTGACAGACGCCTAATCGGAAGTCAAACTCGCTGCTAGCAGAATTGTGTCATAATTTCAGATCCAGCATCTTGTTGGGGGGTGGGCGTGGGGGGTTGGGTTGGAAGGGAGTGGGGTGGGGATGACATCTGAGATTTTAGACAATGCAGCCTTCCAGAATTGTATACTTTACGTCTGGCACACACCAAAATTGTACTGCGTTAAATTGACAATAAATATAGCAATGCATGTTTGAAACAGATGATTGAAAAAAATCAGGAAATGGACATGTATCGAACTTAAGATTTATCCTATGGATTTAATTTGACAATAGATATAGCACTGTTTGTTTGAAAGTGGTGAATGAAAATGTTTATTTGAAAGTGATGAATGAAAAAGTCAATGAACGTGTATCGAACTTAGGATCTACCCTTGTGGTCAGAAACTAAAAATAGGAGCAATCTAAACTTATCTTCCCCATGTCCTGTAATACGGCTTTAATGGTGTCCTACTTGTTTTTATTTCTATACTACTACTACTACTTATAATAATAATAATAATAATAATAATAATAATAATAAGTCGTCAATGGTGATAATAATTATAAATCAATAATAATAATAATAATAATAATAATAATAATAACAAATCATTGGTCTCAATAATAATAATAACAATTATAATAATAATAATAATAATAATGACAATAACAATAATGCTAATAATAATAATAGTTCAATGGTCTAAATACTATTATTACTATTATTATTATTATCATTAACCCTGGATATTAAATAAATTAGGTACTGGACAGTAGATCGTTGTTTGTTGATGTAAGAAAAACCAAAAACAAACTTTCCTTAGCTTTATCTCTGTGGTTCACACACACACACACACACACACACACACACACACACACACACACAGAGTGATCCACACATATGTTGCTCACTTTGTCGCCTAAGTCTATAAGGTACGCTCTCTTTCACTCTACTTCTGAATTTTTAGTGACAATGTGTATTCATTGACTGCCTATTAGGTACGCATAGTGACAGAGTAGATTCCTTGACTGTCTATAATGTACGATCTCTTTCACTCTACCTCTGAATTTTATTGACAGATAGAATGCATTCCTTGACTGTCTTTAAGATATGCACAATGAAAGATTTGTTGACTGGCTATAAGGTACGCACAGTGAAAGACAGAGAATTCCTTGACTGGCTACGTAAAATGTAGCGAAATTCCAAAATCTATAATTTGTGTTATTTCCCACGTAAATATAACAAATAGAAAGAACCATCCTGTGAAAATGGATCTGCCTTATTATTTCACACACACACACACACACACACATACATAAACACATGCATACACATTGACAAATACACCTGTCCTTCGTGTATAATAATTTAGATTGAAAATCGTGATAATTTCCGTTCCTGCTTTAAGATTCCGTAGTTATATTGATTACATAAATTAGAAGGCTCAGTTAGTTTTTCACTTCTGAAAAACTTGCTGCGACCCCACACCACACCACCCTCCAAAATGTAGAAGATTTTGATCATAGGATAAATTTCATTGAGGATATAAAATCTAGAGGCTAGTTTGATTTTGTGTATGTCAAATATAGTACATTTATTTATCGGTAGTCCAATTTTTGGTACTGCAATGTGTCGCAATACAAGTTTCTAACACTGAATCTACCGTTTCCCAGACAAAGACCCCCACCCACCCCACCCAATGTTATAGTTCAAGAATAACTTGAGCATGAGCCGTTATATTATGCATTCAGTTGTCTTCAATCTTATAATAAAGAACGAATTTAGGAAATAAGTTATTTATTATAGATCTTTTTACAGAACAGTAAAAATAATGACGATTTATTCCTCTTTTTTTCAATTGCTTTCTGACAGCCGATAAAACGTTTTGTTGGCACCCCCTAGCCCCATTCCACCAGATTTACTGGTTAGAACTTGGATATGTCACCTAGTTTTGGTCTAATCATCAAATGTAATTCGTAGTATTTTTTTTTATTTTTTTTCCTTTATGATTTCTTTCCCTGTCATTCCATGTGTTTGTGTTTTGGTTTTCATGTATATAATGACGCGAGTAAATACTATAATATAAATATATTTTTACTTACATTTTGATTGAATTTGGTACGATGCTGCCGTTTGTTTTGTTCGATCTTAATTTTCTTTCGTTTCTTTAATACCTAAAGCATTCACCGTAAGTTAGTACTCCTCTCCTTCCATGTACGTTTACCTATGGGCTAGTTTCCTTACCTCGTGGTCCGCAATTGTTTGTTTTTCCTTCTTTCAATTTGTGTTTTGTTTTTATTTGTGCATACGTGTATGTTCTCTCTCTCTCTCTCTCTCTCTCTCTCTCTCTCTCTCTCTCTCTCAGTTGTATTGTTTGGGTTTGTTAGATTGAGCTTCTTTATCTTCATTTATTCTTAAGTTTAGGCACTATTGAGGGCGGAAGAGATTACAATTACGTCAGTATTGCAAGTTTGAAAGTTGTTGATGTTTGCTGTAATCCTGATCGTTGTTGATATAATTTATTTGTTTTTACGTGTTTTGGATGAATTACAGGATGTGCTTTGCAGACTCCGATTTGGAGATTGCTTGTACTAGGTATCTCCCCTGTTGGCGGTGGGATTTACCTCCATTTCTAACCTTGCTCATGCTTGAATTTTACAATACTCTCGAAAAAACAATACGATTTTACTCTTCTCTCGTCTATTGTTTAGTGAACTGTAATATTGTCCTTTTTTACATAAGCCTAATCGCAAGTCAAACTCATTGCTAGCAAAATTATAACGTTGTACTGTTTTGACAGACGCCTAATCGCAAGTCAAACTCATTGCTAGCAAAATTATAACCTTGTACTGTTTTGACAGACGCCTAATCGCAAGTCAAACTCGCTGCTAGCAGAATTGTGTCATAATTTCAGATCCAGCATCTTGTTGGGGGGTGGGCGTGGGGGGTTGGGTTGGAAGGAAGTGGGGTGGGGATGACATCTGAGATTTTAGACAATACAGCCTTCCAGAATTGTATACTTTACGTCTGGCACACACCAAAATTGTACTGCGTTAATTTGACAATAAACATAGCAAGGCATGTTTGAAACAGATGAATGAAAAAACAGATAATGGACATGTATCGAACTTTGGATTGATCCTATAGATTTAATTTGACAATAAATATAGCAATGCATATTTGAAACAGATGAATGAAACAAATCAGATAATGGACATGTATAGAACTTTGGATTGACCCTATGGATTTAATTTGACAATAAATATGGCACTCCTTGTTTGAAAGTGATGAATGAAAAAGTCAATGAACGTGTATCGAACTTAGGATTCTACCCTTGTGGTCAGAAACTAACAATAGGAGTAAACTAATGTAAACTTCCCCTTGTCCTATAATACGGCAAAAATGGTGTCATACTTGTTTTTATTTCTATACTATTACTACTACTACTACTACTGTTAATAATAATAATAATAATGTAATGTGGCGAATTTGGAAGACTTATTGAAACTTAATGTGAATAAATTGTGCATTAAATTTAGCTTAGTCAAGCCAAAAGGTCTTGAGAAAGGTCACTGATATTTCTCTTATATCATCTCTGAAACATAAAAGGGTCTACGTTTAAGCTTCAGTAGAAATGACCGAGTCATCGTAACGGTATAGTGACACAGCGAACATAGAGTTACAACCGTTTCAGCCGGGAGAGGACCTTATGTCAAATAGTTGATCTTCAAAGGAAAGCTAATTGCAGCATATTTTAGGCTGTTAAAATCTGATGAAAGACGTGATTATTTGAGCATAATTTTATGAACAGTTACTTCTGATTGGTCAGTAAAAATTAAGGCGTACACTTTGGGAGACTAGAATTTAGGGTACCAACTTGCTCAGAATTCTTCAGTTCGACTCATGCCTTGTGAGAAGACAAAAAGGTCCGACTCCGTGGGAACAATAGAATTGTGTTTCCCTCTTTAACGAATGTCAGGTAGCTGTCTTGGAAGGAAAAATGACAGGCTATAGAGATTTGACACACGACTGTGTGGGGAGAAAGAAAGAACAGCATTAAGGTACGCAATTTTAGTTTCAATATAATATTCTATTTTCATTTGTTTGTTTTATGCAAATGTGTTTGATATGCTTATGATTCATGCTATGTCTCGATTATTCAAGTTCATAGGCATCTGTTGCTGCTAGAGTTGTATGCAATTTATTTCTTTAATTTTACAGTTAGTTCATTGATAGAATTGACGGACTGCATGTAATCAGAGATTCAATGTGCAGTATTTTCATAGGGATTTATGATGTAACCCAAAGAATGTTCAAATATGCAGTATTTCATAGAGATTTATGACTTAACCCTAATATGCAGAGGTGTCATATTTTTTATGGTTACATAAATTGATTTCCTGTGTAGGATGATATTGTTATCGTGAGTTAATGACAATTGTATATTTATATATGATTTCGCAGTGCTTAAATGATCTTGCAGGTTATTGGTTACTGTAGCTAGATTTAGTGGATATTATGCCATAAGTAACTGAACATTTACCTTATTGAACAAGAATTGACTAGTCAAATGTAAATAACACGTGTAGTAATGGATGCTGGTATATACGTCCGCATCTGCCTGTAGAGCGCACGTGGTAATTCCTAATCAATTGCTATGCGGCGAGGGCAATAAACTTCAAGCTAAGGTCATTTGTACTAAAATATAACGGTATCTTACCGAAATACAGGAATTTGTAAGGACCGTTATTTGTTAAGATCACATTATGTCAGAATTTATGCAGTGTGAATCGCTAATCTGAATACGAACAAAGAGAGTTTATATATAAGATCACATTGTGTCAGAATTTGTGCAGTGTGAATCGCTAATCTGAATACGAACAAAGTGAGTTTATATACAGATGCAGATAAGTGGGTGAAACATAACTAGCTCTCGTAATACTCTCGTATTTAAGGAAGCAGCTTTATACCCTTGAAGAAAGGAGAAAAGAAGTAAAAGGAAAACCCGATGGGTCCAGGGAAAATCCGCATCTAAGAGAGGTCGGAATAAACAGGGGTCAGAAAGAGGACCAAAGCGCACGCAGTAGACGTGGAAACAAGACGAGAGGTGACAGACGCCAGGTGATGCTGTCAAGCGTGGAATTTAACTCTAAATTCACTACTCGTAATATGATGTAAATTGAACACTGCGACTAAATTCTATCAATGTAAATCCGTTGGATTGAAAAGTGAAATTTTGGTCATGTATTAATTGAAAGTGAAATTTTGGTTATGTATTAATTGATTACATTTATTTTAGTAAATCTGTTGGATTGAAAGGTGAAATTTTGGTTATGTACTAATT
>JAECUM010037701.1:0-38249 GCA_016617855.1 Megalonaias nervosa
CGCAGCAGATATTTCGGCTGGAAGTTCTCTAAGAATCTTTTTTGTCTGTTTTGTTCGTTTTGCTATTTTTCCAGTTTCTTCAGAGGTTTTCTCTAACACAGGTTGAATACCTTTAGTGGTCTCAGTGATAGGTTTAAATAATTGTTTTGTATCCTCCTCAAATTCAACATGAGATTCTTGTCGTTCTTGTAATTGTTGCTTGACAGCATCACGAATAGGTAAATATTTTCTAATTGCTTCTAGTCTTTCTCGTGCTAATCTAGCTGAGTGTGGTTCTCCAATATTCATCATTAAATAATATTTATAATAGATATTTAATTGAATTTGAAATCACCAAAAATACTTAATAAAGCGCGATAACTCTGCTCCTCCTCTGCTAGAGAATTATTTACCCTTTCTATGTATGTCTGTATGTATGCATGTTTGTCTGTATTTTAATTTATCAAAAATAATCAGTAGATCCCAGCGATTACCCTTCAATGGAACCCCTCGATAGCCTGTGTGACTTTCATGGGGTCCTTACATTGTCATTCTCTCTCTTATGACTATTATGCGGCACTCCCATGTTCTGTTTCTTTTGGCTAACACCCTTTCTGGATGTTTATTTGGGGGTCCTTCCATGGGGCAGAGAGCTCAAGGCATACTACTGATTATTTTGGGGGGGGGGGTATTGCATAGACACACCTCCCGGCGAATTTCTAATCGACGAAAGTGAAATATTAGCAATTCAGAAGGCTGTCTAGGCATTGCGATTTCGATAAAACCCCCACGAAACCCCGGGGTAGAATCCAAAATAGAATCCGACCACGAGATACGCGGTGGTTTATCGAAATCTCAGGGGATGCCTCCCCCCCTACTTATTAAAAGATATGGGCGACCCGGGGACCCGAACCCATCTCGGCTAGATCTGGGGTCGAACCGCAAACATCAGTATTAAAGTTTCCAACAACTTTAATATTGAGCTAACGAACTCGACTACGGATATACGTTTTAGAAATTATTATATGTGATTATTGTGCAATAGCATTTGATATCTGATTTTACAAATAAATAAATATTTATAATTTTATTAAGATATTTTGCCATTATATATATGAACCGATTAAAATGTATTATATTTAAAACTAAAACACGGAAATAAACTGCACACAAATACCTGGACTATCGATAAACACAACTATTGTTTGAACTACTACGTCACACGTCCTTGAAAAATCGGTACGCATACCTATCTCAGTACATATATTATGTATGACTCACTTCACACTGTATATACATGCAATAGTTGATCTGGATAAATTCATAGCAGCAGGGAGGGTGAACCCAGACATTTGGTAATGAATATGTTTGCCTGATGATTAAGACAAATAATTTCGCGGTAGGCAGTCGAACCTTACACATTTGTCTTAATCATAATGCAAAATTTGCTCGAAACCAATTTGTAGGGTCCACCGCAGCAAGGGGGGGTGGGGGGGTGGACAGACATTTGGTAATGAATATGTTTGCCTGATGATTAAGACAAATGATTTCGCGGTACGGCAGTCGAACCCTACAGTTTGTCTTAATCATCAATGTAAAATTTGCTCGAAACCAATTTGTAGGGTTCACCCTGCCTGCTGCTGAACATTAAAAGCACACTTCAGTGTCAGGGGTATATGATGCCCTCCTTCTATCCATCTGCTTGCCCATCTATTTGTTCTGTCTGTAACTGTAGCTCAGCTTCAAACACTGGCTGGAAATTCACCAAACTTATAATTTGAGCTTTTGCTATCATAAATATATGGACAATTTATATTTTTGGCTGGCATATATTTTTGACAAGCACCTAAATAGCCCCATCCTCTATAATGTTGTTTCTTTATGGGTGATTGCAGTAGGAGATATGGCCTGATACATTCCTTACAGTAACAGGGGAGACAGTATGTTAAGTATTTTGCTTAGGTAAAATAATTTGTGATGTGCAGGATTTTACAGGTGAAGCCTTCAGTAAAAAAATCAATAATGTCTTGCTAAACATAAAACTTTGACAAAATGTTAATTTCTGTATGATTATGATATTGTATTGAGTAAGTCGGATTTTTTAATTATAATTTTATAGCTGGGAATAAAGAATGAAAGATGTAAGAAAAATGCCATGTGTTCATTTATTCTCACAAACTGATGAAACATCATTACATCATAAATGTTTCCAAATATCTTCTTTAAAAATCTGTCACATGATGCTCTCATGTGAAGTTTTTACAGTAATGTAACAAGTCCCACAGACATTTGAAGAAATGAATAATTTAGAGTAAATAAGTACATATTGTTTCCCCAGTTTTAAACGATGTTATGACAATAGTATATAAAGCTTCTGTTTACTATATGTAATATTACCTGAATGGTAATATTTATTTTTCATAACACCTGGCTTTTAAATATTATCAAAAAAAAGAATTGTACAGATGCTTGTATTAAATTTGTCACATTGGAAGTACCAGAAATGTCAGGCATTTGTACATGTGTCATTAAAGAGGTATTTTATCTGATGGTCTCCACCCGAGTTATAAATGCATGTGTATATTTTGTTGAAGGATAATTGAGTATAGTCTTAAACTGAAATGTTAATTTCAACTGCAGAGAATTAAAATTGCTAAAAATAATTTGTCAATCATTCAGTTGCAGACTATTACAGAAGCAGTTGTGGCTTAGTATGAAATATTGCAATCAAGAACAGAAACCATAACAAACAATATTACATCATTGTACAGTTACAGAACTACAGAGTAAAAGCATTTGAAATGTAAATGAGTGTATGCAGTAGGTTTGTCAACACAGTTTTGTTCAAGACTTGTGCTGTAGGAAAAGATTTCATTGCATCTTTCTATCCAGTCCACTTTAGCATGAATAGCTGCCTTATGCAATGGGATGAAGTATACTTTAGTATACATTGGCACATATATCTGTCATTTATTTTATTATATTGTTGTCAACAACTCTCTATAATATTCGCAGGAGACTTTAGACCCACAAATGATTCATATGCATGTGATGCCTACTGTATAGGTGCATTTATTTATATTTGTAAATATAGTTGACTTGAACTGTACCCTTGGACTTCTCCTTCCAATTTCTTGGAGAAACACTTCATACAAAGTATTAAATTATTGTCTGTATGCCTTTTGAACAAGTGGCATATTGTAAAATCTGTCGTCTTTCTATCCACTTATCCATCCCATTGTTATGTCTCCTCCTAAAGTGCTGGAAGGAAATTCACAAAATTTTGTTGCAACTTGGTCCTATGAGAGTCAGCTGTGAGTGTGGGTGTGCCTGTGTGGTCTGTGAGAAGGGGTAAAGATCCAATTTACAGTTTCATTTAAATTTTTAAAATATATTTCTGACCAAACTAAATATATGCAATTATAGCCAGAAGGTGTGTCATATAAGTGTTGTCAATTCAGCTTTATGACACCAGGCTTACTCTGGTGATTAGGTTGTGGACCAGGGGGTGGAGTGGGGCTTGCAAGGTGTTTAAGAAGCCTGGAGATTTTTGATGTCGTTCCATATAAGTTATTTTAGTATCCAGTTTGTAATTCTTCTGTAATCATGCATATCTATATAGATCCTACCCAAGCCTTAAAGTAGGGTCAACAATAATTTTATTTATGCACTTTGTTTAGAATGTAAGAATAAATCTGTGAAATGCAGAATATTAAATATTTCACATGAAGATATTGTAATACAATATTTTATTTCTTGAGATATACATATTATTGTATTATATTGGAAACCATCCCACTTGCTTGGAATGAAAAAATTGGCGATATATTGACAGCAATCTCCTTCAGCCTTCAAGTGTTTTTCATGCAGTTATTTCCCTGTTAAAACAAACTTACTTATAGAGTTTATAATGAACACCATGCATCATTGGATGCCAAAAGATATATGCCAGGATTATAAATACACTTACATACAATCAACATCTCTTCGTAATAAATGATTCCTATTTGGATTTAAACTGATTTGCTGTAGTGAGGAACTGCCGTTATCTAGTGTTTAGTTCATCTTTGTTTAAGTCTCAAAGGTTGGCTGCCTTTGTATTGTATGTAGTGGTTTCAGGAAGAAAAATGTTTATGTGGAAGTTTAAAGGTCAGAGGTCCAGGTCACTTGTTGTTGAGCTCAACATTTTGATTTTGGATTTTGCATGATAAATCAATCTGCCAGCAAATTGTTTTCATAAAAGTTTGTATGTAGTTTTAACTTGGACTAGGTGGCACCCTGATCAATTTTTTTTTCATAATTTTCATAATGCGTTACCAGGACATAATGGTAACCAGAATGTCAGCATATCACTCTCTGCTCCAGTAGTTGACCCTACATTTTATGATCCCCTAATTACCTCAATGCAGATGTGATTTGGCTGTAAAATTAATTCCCAATACATCAATCTTGCATTGGCAACTTTCACTTATTTAAATACATGTGGGGCTGGAATCCTGTTTCATGGACAATTCTCATTCAGAAAGGTATGTGTAAAATGTTCCTATTCCCCATACCACAGCAAAATTACACTTTTACAGTTGCATTGGTTTGCTCCAAAGGCAGCAATTTCCTATTTGCATTAGCAATGTGTAACTTTACCCCCATTTTACTCTTGTAGAAAAACTGCTCATAATTCCAGGTCAGAGGCATCAATTCTCAATGCAGATGATTTATTTAAATCTGGTCATGTTAGGATTGGTGCACTGGTTAGCTTTCCCTTTGGAGCATTAAAAGCTCTTTCCTGGCATGAATCCCAAGAAACTTTATTGGGTTATCCCATATTTTAGTCATATCCATCAGCTGACTAGCTGTAGTGGTAACATTTCTTACGAACTACTTATAAAACCATTTTAACCATTGTACTTCCTGGTTTTGAAGCATCTCTGTTCACTTCAGTATTGATAGGGAGGGATCGTAACTGCCCTAATCCACTTGCTAGATGTCCAGGCATTCTGGGTTAGAATATGTGATACTACATGTGGTGGGTTTCATCGTGAGATTGGCCTTGTGGAATTTGTCAAACAAGTTGATTAATACTGTAATATGCTCTTTCCAGATAAGCACACATACAAGAATATTGTCATTGAAATTATATTTTCTGTGCTTTTGAATAATGTGTGCTTAGGGTAAAAGCACAATAACAAAACTGAAAAGCATGATGTTAATTCAATGGAGACCTTTAGGGTTTGCCAAATTTGGTGACAGCCCAGTGACAAAACTGAAAGGCATGACGTTAATTCGATTTAGACCATTAGGGGTTGCCAAATATGGTAACATGACAAGACTGAAAGGCATGACTTTAAATTGATATAGACCATTAGGGGTTGCCAAATATGGTAACATGACAAGACAGAAAGACATGACTTTAAATTGATATAGACCATTAGGGATTGCGAATGCTAATAATGCACTGGCATCATCAGCGATGGGCATCTGCCAGTATTCTTTGGTGAGATCATCTCTAATTTTGAAATGAATTGGTGTCCTATGTCCTGCCAGTTTTGGAAACAAGCCCTCGATATCTGGCATTGATTCTGCATCAAACATGGTGATGTTTTTTTTCATTTGACGAAAATCTACACAAAAACGGTTTGTTTCATCTTTCTTTTCCGCAAATTCTCTTCTTACCCTTGCTGCTGACTGCTCTGTCTATAAAGTTTCCATTTCTCTATCACTCTTATTTAATCTCCGTTCCTTCTTCCGAGCCTGCTACTCCAGAAACAATTTTCTAAGGTGCTTCCATTCGTAACCGAACTGCTTGCTCATCACCACAAGATCTTTAAGTGAATTGATTAATATTGCTCTTAGATCACCAGACATAACTTCATTATGATGTGAAAAATATGATAATGGGAGCGACACGCATAGCAACTGTATTTTGCTTTTCAGTGGGCAACACAATAACAACAAAAAATATACATGATGAATGAAGAGATGAAGGAATAATTCAAGTGAGACACTTGCTCACCGTAACTGTACTATACCATGTCAGGTAGGTAACAGCAGGTACATGAAAAAGCTACTGAAGTCATGACCTGTGGAATTCAAGGTCAGTGCTCCACCTAATCTGATCCCACTTCGGACACTATTTTAACAGGATAAAACTGTGTGGATTGGACCTAGGGAAAACACTTAACACATTTATGTGAATTAAATGTATATTGTTTATAATGTAAATGAATAATTAGTGAATCTGACACCTTACCATGTGCACAAAGTTCAACCAATTATGTAACAAAATTGTATCGTTCTTCATTGGATACAGTCAAGTGGATAGAGTCAAAACATGTACTTTCAACAAATAATCATAAATAATCTCATATGTCAATGGATAGGATCAACATATGGAATAGATATGACTGATATATGGATCTATCCACAGATCAGTGTTTGCAGTCATCTATAAGTGTGTTGAATGTATTGTTCATTAATAGATGATTAATGTATAATGCCATCATGTAGTTAATGTCAGGGCCAGCGTCACAATTTCTAGCACAGCCATGATAATGTGAATATATACTATTTGAAGCATGTTTTGACAAATAAGGAATAAATATTTAATTTTAACTTATCAGTTATATTGTAATCATTTATATTTGTACGTATCATGGATTCTCCAACTTTCCAATCCTAAGTTAGACTCAGGCAGTTCGTCAGACTGATGAGACTAAACAATGGCTTTTCAGAGATTGTGTTGGTGCATGTTGCCGATTTTATGGCAAATAGATGTCACTTGCTAAAAATTTAACTCGTGAAAGGTCTTTGACAGAAGCGTGTTTGGAAATAAAAGGCACTCATCTTCAGCAATTAACTACCAGGAAGATTTCATTCAAAATGTGACTGATTTTAGGAAAATTTAATGCCCACAAGTGACATTTATGATGTGTTGTTTACAAATTATATGATAATTACAGGAGACTGTATATATATGCTGCTTGGCAAACAATTCAATGGACAAAAGCTCTCAAATCATTCTCTATAGTCAAATTCTCAAATACTTTGATGCATATCACTGATTTCAAGGTGACTATAGTAAAAGTAATACAGTCGTCTTAAATTAAATATAAATTGTTGTTTAAAAATATAATACTAATTTTGTGTAACCAAAAAAATCTGTTAAATCCTGATTACTGAATACTTTGCAAATTAATTCTCATCAAGAAACTTCGAGATGGAAATTATTGGTCACTAGGACTTTTACAATGGTGTCCAGGTACTAAACTGGGTCAAAAAAAGAGCATGTTGAGTCTAATTGTCAGAATATAGGATAGTACGAATTTATTTATCAACATGCGTAGCTTTCATTGTGACATGACAGTGCGTGATATTCAACCCAAATTGTATTGATCACACCTCAAGGTTGATTTCGTCCAAAAGTGTTGCATACTTTAACATTGATTTTGCCATATGTGCTTCTCATGGCATGTAAATAATGTTTGAGCATCCAAATAAAGTGAATTATTACCATTTACAGGTATTTAAAATCAAATTCTTAAAAATGACACCCATTACTGAAATAATCAGTGTCGAACGATTACATACCCTGAATGGCTTTTACAATATGTGAACTACATGGATCAGTTAGGTGTTCTCTCTCTCTCTCTCTCTCTCTCTCTCTCTCTCTCTCTTAAAATCTAGCTATTCCAAACTATATTCTAGCTATTCCTTTATCAGTCTATATATAGTTAATTGTCTGCTTCTGATCTTCCAACCATGTCTTCGTTCTAACTCTGATATACATGTATATCTTTGTGTATATTTACATAATATATTGTTGGATAACTATAATTATCGGTATATGGTTTTAAGGTGTGAACAGAGAGTCAGAGGACACAAAAGTTTCAATAAATATAATGCGATTTCTTCAAAATATACAAAATTTTATATTATTGTTTTACTTGTGTTGGGATATTATATTTGGGGCACTCTTAAATTTTATGATATTGATTTTTCGTTTCAAAACCTAATATATTTATTTCATTAGAATATATGGTGCTATTTATCTTGTGGCATCCAGGCAATGCTCACGAGATTGCGATTCCACAGCTATTAACAGATAGTAAATGATCAACCTCATGTGATTTGCACACCCAAACCTGCTGAAGATCACCCAAGACCCCCCCCCCCTTTCCACAAAACAACTGGCCTAGAATATTTGGCCCCACACAATGAGCTAATGAGTACCATCCCTCGAATTGATGTCACCATAGACTGCAGTATCCAGCTGTTATGTATATATATATTGTGTGCTTAAATTTTGTCTGTGATTAAGGATTATACCTACCCGACTTTTGTCATGAATTCTAAGAAGTGAACAAGATGTTTACTTGAATTTCAGTTCAAGACATGACCTTGTTTATG
Source organism: Megalonaias nervosa (assembly GCA_016617855.1). Taxonomy (NCBI): domain Eukaryota; kingdom Metazoa; phylum Mollusca; class Bivalvia; order Unionida; family Unionidae; genus Megalonaias; species Megalonaias nervosa. The sequence goes on from JAECUM010037701.1 coordinate 8,383, forward strand.
AGTGGGTTTTTCTCTAGGAAATATATTATGTTGCTGGTCAAGTGATATATATATATATATACATATATATAGAGAGAGAGAGAGAGAGAGAGAGAGAGAGAGAGAGAGAGACTGGGTAAACAAGAATTCATTCCCATTTCATATCAGTCTTTGGGAATGGATGACCAGAGTTTGTAGTTTTATTATTTGAGTGGAATTATTTAATTATTACTCATTGGAATTAGAAAGTGCTCATTGACTCTTTGGACTAAAATGCTGATTTAGGATTATTGGGAATTCATTCAAAAACATTTTGGATTGTATGAATATGGTTGTTATGTGTATTTAATTTATTTTGTTTTTTTTGTTACTTTTAAATTTTTTAATTCCATTGCATGTTGTTGTAATGTAATTTTCTTTACTGGATTTGACATTGTCCAGAAATTCAGTTCAGTTCTGTTTGATCGGACTGTTATTTTATTTTATTTCACTGATAAACAACCAATAATAGAAAAATTGTATCTAGTTTCTGACCTTGTCTCCAAAATCAGTGACAGTTTTGGTAAACAACTTTTTTATTTTTTATTTTTCATCTTTGTCAGAATAAGATTCATTAAGTTAAGTCAAGGTCATACCTGGAGTAACATACAAACTTCTATATTTTTTTTTAGAAGAATGAACTTTTGACCCTCATCCGTCAATCTGTTTTGCGTCTTAAATTCGTGTGTAACTATTGTCTTGATAGAGGTTTGTTCAGTTGGGCTCCAAACCATTAACACGTTATCGTGATGTGACCAGTTTGAGTTGAATTTTTATTTTATTGAATTCAAGTGATTCTTTTCCATGGAAAAACAGAAGTGCTCCTACAAAATTCTTGGATAAAGACATTTATTGAAATTTATACGGAATACAAAACTGGAATAATATTTTCTGTGATTCAACAAGAAACTGTTGACATGTCTACACTTTGAAGGTTACAACAGACGTCATTGTCTTCCATTTTGGATTTCATCAGGATTCGAACTCAGTTTCATTCAGGACATTTTATTACTAGGATTTTTACTTTTTAATTCTTGGATTATTTTTGGATTTGATTCATAAAACCGTAAGTTCTTTTTTCTCATTTTTCACTTGGTATTTTAGAGAAATAAATTATTTGTTAAATTTTACAAAGCTTGTTGTCTTCACTCTTTTTTTTTTTTACATTTTTAAGAGTATAGACTCATAACATGGTATATAAGGTCATTCAGGACTCTTGGTACATGATCGGGACACTCAAGACTTGTAATTCATTCGGAACATTCCATACTTTTAGACTTGATATAGGACACTTAGGATTACCTGGTATTTGGTATTTAGTTCACAATACTATTAGTGTCACCTCTGTCTGTGTGGGTTCAAGTCTCGGATTCAGCAAACATGGATATGTGAGAAAGCTTGCCAGTAGCTTCTCATGGGTCGGTGGTTCTTTCCGGGTATTTCCCGGTTTCTTCCTCCACCATTAATACTGGCCACCATGTATAGCCTATCGTGTGCTGAAAAATGGCGTTAAGCCTTACAACAACAACAACAACTATTAGTGTCTCTTAAATTTTCACTGTGTAATGTAGAGAAATTAATTAATTGTTGATTTTATTAAACTTGCCTGGGTTTGGTTTTTTCTGTTACATTAAGACCTAGAGTCATAACACCGGGTTAGACAAAACCCACATAGTTTGACAACTCCTTAAGTTCTACAGCTATTGCTTTGATAAAGTGGACAGCTTCCTGGCAAGATAATATTGTAATGATATGAGAAAATTCAGGTTATGAGTATTACGGTAATGGTCACATCAATAGCCAGAGAACATTAGGCAAAACTGGTTTCTCATTGCCGGTGCTTTGTGTGTGCATGATTGAGAGTAAATACAATAGTATGTTTAATCGCCAGGGTTAAAATTTATACACATCCATGGTATCATTATATAGGGCAATGGAACCCATTCACATTGTTCATATGTCATGCATAATCATTGTTATTCACGCTCTTCCATGACAAATATAATGAGTGCATTACAGACTATATTGTATTGATTGCATTGCAAGTTGATGATCTTATCTGAAACTGTTCGTTGTGGTTGCCAGAGTGTGTTATGATTGTCACTCCCTTGTCTTCCAGATAGGTTTAATTATCACTCTTTAAAATCTGCTCAACACCTGAATTTGTGTCATGTACAAAATGTGACAGGAACATAATAAGAGTAAGCCCGATATTCCTTGGCATAAATTAGATTTTTGCACTGTCCCATATAAACTGTGCCATTGTGGCTTTTTACACAATAATTCTTTATAGAATAGTATATACCAGGTTTTGGTAAAACTGCTTTCAGGATGTGCTTAAATGTAGGTCTGAAATTATGTTAATTGCATGAGGAAGATCTGGCTTGGGATTTGATTACAGTGAATACATGACAAGCAGTTTCGTGAAAGAAAAAATTAATGAATCTGATGCCAAACTCGTGCATATAAAATCCAACGATGGATTTAAGACAATGATGTGCACCGCGTTTCACGACTGATACAAGGAAAATGATATCATTTCTAACTGGAACGAATCAGAACATGTAACTTAAACAAGCAATCAACAGGAAATAATGGATCAAAATTATACAAACATGATTGACTTAAAGGATTGGTCAATATGGATGAACACTGTTATAGAAATTAAAAACAAGAATGAAAAAGGGTATAAAGTATATGGATTTACACAATTATGAATATGTTATGATTCTGTCACCAAGGGTGATCAAAGTATGGAATTTGTACAAGTGCGAATAAAGTTTCATCCACAAGCAGAATATATACAAATACATATGATTTTCCTTTGTATAGTGATACTGAATAATTTAACAACAGATCATATAACTCGTGGTGTCCAGTTGTTGACCACATATGATTTTCAGTCCCGTTGGTCTGTCGGATGGTCAAGGACCATGCATGGCCTGCCCTTCCCAATCTGTTGAAGGATCCCTCAAGGGGCCCCATATTCGCTGCAGACCAATTGGTTCAGATGCTCTAGTCCCTCACCATGAGAAGACCATCTTCCTCCGAACCAATGTCATCACCAACAGCATCACACAGGTTATACGAAATCCCATTGAGTCCTTTGACTCCACATCCAAGATATCAGCTCTACACCAAAAATTACATACATAATCAGCTGAAAATATAACGTCTATGGCCGTGTAGTACAGTAGACCCGGTCAAGTACAAATGCAATGATGTATGATATGCTTGCGTGCATGTGAAGTTAATTGTTGCATATTAAATCATTTCATAACTACTGAACAAGATTATTACATTAAGAATTAGGCTCGTACTTGTTTCAGTATCTGACAAGAATAATGTTAAAAAATTCTAAGAACTTGAACATTTTCTTGTCCTTTAATACAGTGGTTCCTAACCCCAAGGTCGCAACCTAAGTTATGGTTGTGGGGATGTTCTGAAGTGTCGCCATGATATTTTGGAGGGTTGCAAAATTTATCAAAATGTGGAAACGAGGTCCCGAGGCTTAAAAAAACAAACTTTTTTATGGTTGCGGCCAAAAAAGGTTGGGAGCCACTGCTTTATTACATGCAACATTTACATGAATTCAGTTTGTGTGTTCGTACAGTTTAGAACAAATACTGGAACATCCAATGTATCAAACAATTCTATCACATAATACGGATAGAGAAATGATAATGCAAGTTTATATTTCACATACCTCTACAGATTTAGATTGCTTCCATCCTTAAATTGATGATGTATTTCTCAACATACAGTCAGCACCTGGTTTGGTTGGTCAGAGCCCGCTGAAGTGTATTTTGCCTTACAGGTTTTTTTTGTTGGTCAGGAAGCCCTCCCTAAAGTGGTCAGCTTCCAGACCAAACTTATGTTGTATTGTGATACTACCATTTGAATTGACTATATAAGTACCATGGTTATAGGCTATCAGTTTTCTCACTGAAAACACTTTGCTCATGCAGCATTTGGTGAACTGAACCCAGTATTTTGGTACGACTTAGAATGTAAATAAACCACTCTTGGGAAATGAAACCTGAGTACATATTAGTTCAGATAGAATACATAAATATGAGGTACACACATTGGGGGGGGGGCATCTTGTACATGTTGAGATTGAGACATAGAGTCCTCTCTAACAAATGATTAAAAAATGGGTGCAAATATTGAACTGTGGTGGGCTTGAATTGGCACGTTTGTTCAACCAAGAAAGGTGAAAATGAGGATGCAAGTGTTAAGGATTGGAAGATCAGGTATTTGTGTTACTTCAAAGCTTCTCCATGCAATGGGTTTGTTGTTAACAGTGAGCAAAACACAGGCCCTGGGCCTATTAGAGGGGCTGTGACGAGACAGACAAGTCTATCAGCATCAGATTCTGGAACAATCAGGGTCGATAACCATACCACCGCAAAGCAGGCAACTTGCCAATGGATATTAACAAGTTCGGACAAGTATTTTTGCAGAACTGCAAACCATGAACAAAAATTACACTGAACTCAACCCGAAAGTTAATGATTTTTCACTTAATCTAAGCAGGAGAATAAGGAAGTTGTGAGCAATATTTGAAATTGGGGAATCAGGTAAAGCAAATGGAAAAACAATGGGCAGAGTTGAGGCACAATCTAGAAGAAATAATCTTATTTTTCGTGATTTATCGGACAGTTAACAAAGTTTGGGATGTATTGGTATGTGAGAAGAAAATAAAATTTTACAGGACACCCTTTGTATAGGCTATGCATGAACTGTTTCAGTTGAGAGGAAAGGCTGCATATGAATGTGGATGATACCCTATGAATACTTGTATATTCAGATGTGTGACATATGACTCATATTATATATATGCCAACAAACAGATATCCATTCCAGTGTTATATTATTTTAAAGAAACTGGATGATACTGGCAAACTTACATGGGCCAGTGAACTTGAAAATGATTTTTTTTCTCATGGTGTTTGGTTTTCCATGGCTACCACAAGAAATTGGTTAGTCACACTTTCCTAGCTATGTTCAGACAGGGTCTATTTTGAGTCATCATTACAGATCTGGTCAGGGGGCCCCGAGTGGCCGAGTGGTCTAAAGCGCTGATCGTTATGGATCACTGCCATCTCACCTCTGTCTGCGTGAGTTCGAGTCCAGGGTCGGCTAACGTGGGTACGTGAGAAAGCCTACCAGTAGCTTCTCGTGGGTCGGTGGTTCTTCCCGGGGTTTTCCAGGGTTCTTCCTCCACCATTAATACTGGCCGCCATGTATAGCCTATCTTGTGCTGAAAAATGGCGTTAAACCCTATAACAACAACAACAACAACAGATCTGGTCAAGTAAGATAGGTGATTCTACAAAATATGCTTATTATAGCCAGTACAAGTTGTTATTGGAAATTGAGAAATATTTAATATTAGATCTACCTTTTATTTTCAGAAAAACAAATGCATTTTTTCAATGTTCTGAAAATGATTTAATGAATGAACAAGGAAGACACACTAAAATTGAAAGAGATGAAAGAGTTGGTAAACTATTTATTTAAAGAAAATGTCATGTGTGTAGAAGATGAGTATCATTTTGTTTGTATATGTACTTCTTATATCACTTTAAGATGGAAATATCTCAGTGAGGTGTATCATATGAACCCTTCAATGGGCACAGTTACAAATCTAATGTCCACTCAGAAAATAAATCTAAGTACAAATTTTTCACAGTTTTTGTAGTTTGCTTTTAAGCTTTGAGATGAGCTGTTAATAAGTATAAATATCTTGAAAATATTGTTGTCACTACTCCTCATTAACTGAATGTCATAGCAGCATTATGATGTTTTTACTTAAAGACTTCTTATGATGAAAATAGTACAGATCTGACATCAAATATAGCCACCATGGCAGTCATTTTGAAAATCTTGTTATCGCTTCATCTTCTGAGTGGATGGTTATATCAGCATAGGGTTTCCACAGAAAGACTTCTTGTGAGGTTTAGTTGGCCCTAAATGAAAATTGTGCTGATCTGGTATCCAATATTGGCAGCATATTGGCCATATTGAAGATTTTATCAGTACATCATATCGACGTTGGGTGTAAACTTAAAGACCTCATATCATCATGTCCCGAATGTCTTTGAATGAATTCACAATAATCTCAAAATGTTGTTTTCCAGACCATCATATGAGTAATTTGTAATTTCGTTAAATAAATTTAAATAAATGATTCCTATCAAATTAAATCTAAACACAACATTAGATACATCAACAGACTGACATTAAAACAAGGACAGTAATACGAAATAGGAATAAGAATAATTTTTCAATTCTCTCTTTATATACATCTCCATGACTATTATGACTATGTTGCAATTCATCCATGTGACTTGTGTTGAAATACAATACACCTGACCTATGTCTTAATAGTCAACCATCAAATCAGAAAATTACCCCAAACTTGTAAACTGGTTCATTATTAAGGCAGAATTTAAAACTGATGAACAACCTAATTATAGCTCTGTCTAAAAATAGAATCTAGTCATGTACCAAAAGTTAAACACAAGATAGGTATACATAATGTACTGGTTTGCCTGTTTAATAAATTGGGTTTTCCCAAAAAACAATTGTAGATTTAAAGAAACATGGTTTAGTTTAAAATTGTCACATAATTAGTTTCAGTGATCTTCAATTCATCATATCAGGTAATATCAGGGATGGTTCCAATACTAAGCAGTTAAAAAGAATAAAAGTGTAAAAGCAACATATTTATCATGGATTCCAATAAATTCTTTTTTGCCAGTGGATTTTAATAAGATTTTAAAGGTGAGTTTTGCACGTTATAAAGATGCAGTTGGTATTAACTATAATGAAATCTGTATTTCTCCAAGTTTATGAAGTACACAATAAGCAGCTTTAATAGTTAAGTGTCAGATATGTAACTTTAATGCCTACTTTGTTAGTCCTTATTGCTTATGGTGATTATATAATATATGTACACGTGTACTTGCTATATCTTGATGATAATATAAACAAACTCATATTTATCTGGAAAATATTTCAAGAGTTTGGAGCAAAGAAGTGCAGAGAAACCCCGTTATATTCTCACTAATTAATGATGGTGACCTTGTTTACGATCCAGATGACATTGCAAATATTTTCAATGAAGTCTTTGTGCACGTTGCTGCAAATGTTACAGAACATAAGCTGGACTGATCATTCAGACCTCAAATCTTTCTGTGTAATCAAAGTTTGAGAACAAGTTGATCTCCCCAATTTTGGAAACACCACTACATAAAGCTGGGTCAAAAGAGGGTGTAAACAAATATAGACTAGTATCAGTTATTCCATCTCTTTCCAAATTACAAGAAAAGCATGTACAAGTTCTTTTATGAACGATTAACAATCAAAATCTGCTTCATGAAAATCAATCTGGCTTTCAAAAAGAAAAGTCTTGTTTAAACTGCAGTTATCTCAGTGACTGACAAGTGACTGAAAGCCTTTGATTAAGGAAAGTTAGTTGGTACTGTAATGATTTTCAAAAGGTTTTTGACCTAGTAGATTATGAAATTCTTCTTGAAATGTAAATAATTCATAAGTGTGGTGAGGGTACTCTAAAGTGCACTTGAACAATAGGTCTCAACAGGTAACTTTATATGGACACATCAGAAAATAAAACCAAGATGTAGAGTTCCACAAGATTCTATCTTATGGCTCTGGTTATTTTTTGTGTTTATAGATGACCCACCCCAGAATGTCGGAAATGCAGGCTTCAACTGACAATTGTGTGCTGCTGATGCTACTTGTCTGATGCTCATAGTAATTGAACTGAAGTTGAAAAAAAAAAACTTTAAACTTATTAAACTTCAATAGAGTGCAAGGAAAATAGTATGATCCTTAATACAGACAACCAAAAGTCTTGCTGATAAGTACACAGAAATTGAAAACTGATATGTGGCATGTTCTCTGTGATAGCATTGATCAGAAAATGGCATATTTGATGAAATTATTGGAATATTTATAGACAAAATAACTTATAATGGTCTCATCACACAAATTTTATGTCAGAAAAAATAAACTTTTATCTCTGGTTCCTAAAACAAATCAAGGCCTTCATTCTGTTACAGTACTGAGCTACTTTTTACAAGTTACATTAATCCCGTTTGACTATTGGAATATAATTTGGGGGAATATGTTGCCACAATTATTGGAAAAGTTAAAAAACTCCAGGAAAGTGCATATAAATTCTTGATCAGTAAATAATGTTCAAAATGCAATGCTTGCAATCACTGTTAAATCTGTCCCCATTTACCAGAACACCATTTCCAGCAAAGAGAATCTGCAGGTACCCGAGATCTAAGATCATTAGAAGGTCACAATTTCAAAGTACCCAAGCCCACAAAAGAAATTTGGGGAAAATAAGTTTTCAATTGTCAGGTGCTCTTATTGGGGAAAAGCATTTCTCATGATATAATAATCAGTCCAAGTATCACTTCCTTCCACAGTAGTGAAATAGATCTATGAAATACTAAAATAAGTATGGAATAGTTACTGTAATACAAGTTGCACCATCCACCTCCTGTTTTCCATTTCTTTGGCAATGTAGTATTTATGTGGACAGTTGTTAATGTATTGTGTATTTGCTTTTGTGCATGTATGTCTGTGTGTATGTGTATGTGAACATACTGGCTTGCATGTATGTACATAATAGAGGGTCTCAGTTGGAAAGATTAGCTTTTATTTGGAACTAATTTAGTTGCACGCTACAAATGAAGGTCTTTATTATTATTATTATTATTATTATTATTATTATTATTTACTTGCTGTTGTCAAAACTGAGTCAGTTTTCTTGACCAGAAACACTTCAGCCACATATATTTAGATCTGGTTTACACTCTTCCTGGGTAAGGGGGGGGTGAGTCAGTTGAGCCTGTTGCTTTCTGTTATTGCAGTCTCAGGTTTGACCTCTAGTGCTGACAAGTTCAGGGATTAGTATGTACTCTTCCTTGGATGGTAGTTTTCTCCAGATATTTATTTTGCTATCTGCATGATCACTTAATGCCATGTTCATTTGTCTTCTGAAGTGTGATATATAACTTGTTTATATAATATAAGTTAACAACCATATTTCTGCCATGATAAAGAGATCTCCAACATTTTAACGAAATTTAGGTGAATTTTTATTTAAGAAAGCTTTGTTATATGATAATTCATACCCCAATTTCATTTTCATTACAAGGATTTTCATAAGAGAAATAAGTAAATTTAGATAAAGTCTAGAAAATAGCATTCTGATTTCTGTATGTTTAATTATTAATTTCAGGTACATTCATATTCTAGTGCTGATGATGATGTCTAAGACTACCTTGCTGACCTTTGTGAATCTGATGGTCTTTTCAGCACTCTTTGGGAGGATCATTTCAGAGTTAAGTTTTAGCAACGATGATCTAAGGAACCTAAGGAACATTGTGGTGGATGAGGAAAATGGTGTTCTGTACATAGGAGGAGATATGGACTTGTACAAGTTGAATACTAATAACTTCACCATCCTAAATTCCACCCGAACTTGTGCTTCACCACAATATGTATGCCACAACAAGATCTTATTAAAGACAAATAGTAATATCCTGATATTTTGTGGTATAAATGCCAATGGAACGTGTGCGTTGTATAATGCTACAAACCTTGTCTCAGTTCCAACCAGTAATGCTAAGAATAGTTTGCATGTGTATGGGAATCAAACGAATTGTGATGTTGGCCTGCTTACAAACAATGATACAGCATTGTATGTTGGACAGACACGCACAGGCCTTACATACTATCCAATAACTAGCAGGGCCACAGACCCTACAAATGCTTTTAAGATCATAGAAAATAATGCTAATAATTTTATTGATATTAAACATGTTAAAATTAAGGATGGAATAAAAGACAGTTATTTTATTTACTTCAGATCTGTATTTCAAACCAAAACACACATATACTTTCTTACAAACCAGAAATTTAAAAATGAAAATAACTCACCATATGTATCAAAGTTGGTTAGAATCTGTAAAGATGATTTTAGCTTTTACTCATACATTGATTTAGAAATGGAGTGTAACAACGCAAAAGGAGATAAATTCAGTCTTGTACAACATGGAAGCCTGATAGAACTTGGAGACAAGCTGACTACATCTGATGAAAAAATGGCACTGGTTACCACTTTTGCTGCTGGTACTGATCCAGAGAATCCATGGACTAATAGGAGCGCCATCTGCCTATATACACTGAAGGAAATTGAGCAGAGGATAATTGAGGCTCAAACAAAGATTGTCTCAATGTGTGATGGTGACGGCAAATTTGTTTATGATGAAAGCTATAGATATATAGATTCAGGTAGATCAACTGTTAATTGCCAGAATGTAAGTACCAATTTCAGTACATACTATATATATATATATATATATATATATATATATATATATTATAAATTTAGATATTGGTTCAAATAGCAATAACGTTGTTGTTTATGGCAATATAGATATATAGTTGCTCGAGGTAAATTATGCCTGCTTATATATAGTGTCACAATGTTTGTAAATACTTTATGGTTGGTTTATGGATTGAAATTAAATAGCTACATCTTCATACCCTCCCTCTTTTTTTACAAATTGCATAAAAGATTACAGTTTTGTAAAATGATGTATTGGTACCATTTTCAGCTCCTCAGTTCCATAGCAAACCATCATTTAAAAAGTTTTTATTTAGCCTCTAAATCTGAAATCAGTTTTTTCAAAAGGTGATAAATTCTGTCTTGTATGGAAGCCTGTTAGAACTGGGAGACATTCTGTCTGCATCGAATATAACCCAGGCTATTGTTGCCACTTTCACAGTTGCTGTGTATCCAGAAAATCACAGGTCTGATTAGAACACCATCTGTATTCATTGAACGAAATCCAGGAGAAGATAACTGAAGCTCAGACAAGGATTGTTTCAATGTGAAAGAAATTTCTATGTTTTGTGACACTGGCTTTAGGTTTATAGACAAGTGTTTTTCAAACAAAATGTCTGAATGTAACTTAAGATTTCATGGATATCAATGCAGCAGAATGTGGCCTACACTAGAACACATGCTTGGGTTTGGGGCAGAAATTTTCACAGATACTAGGAAACATCCATGGTTCACTGTATTGGTTGGTTTATTTTCATTTAAATTAACACTGAAAATGGAATAAAAGTATTCAGTATTATGTGAATACTAGTTAAAGTGCAATGTTCCATCCTGCAAGAATGAAATATTCTGCTATGATTTGGAAAGACGATACCAAGGATAGACAGTTAAAGAAAGATAGCAAAAATACATGGACAGGTAACAAACATAAATTTGAGAGAATATAGCAAATTCCATTGACATATTGAAAACATGAATATGGCATTATAGTATCATTACAACTGCAATTCATGATAGGCAGGTACCAAAACAAATTTCAAAATGTTCAATCCTTACTACTGTATTATGATTCTAGGCCTTAATATATGTAACAGAAAGAAGTGAAACCAACAATTTAAATAAAATCAATAAGACAAAGTGAAAATTTAAGAGACACTTACAGTATTACAGAATTAAATCCCAAATAATTGTAAATGTGCTATCACAAGTCCAGAAGTATAGAATGTTCAAGATAAATTTAAATAATCTTGAATGTCCTGATGTACCACAGTCATGTAGTCCAGAATGTCTTTGAATGAGTTCACATTAATTCCAAAACAATGTGTTAATCCAGTGGCAATGAGCACTTAGTAATTCCAATGAATAATTTTAATATATATATAAGCTTTGTTATTTATGAATTTTAAGAAGTAATATTCAACTGCTAAACTAAAAGTAACTTGTGACAATTCATTAATCAGACAACATGACAGTACTTGAGCATGATGTAATTATAAATTATAGTCGCCCTATTTATGGAACTGGGCAACTTTATGTTGCTAGTAGCTGCATGTTTCTGTCTACTGATATTTTCTCTGTTTGTTGATATATACAACAATGAACATTGAATGTCATTACAATGAGCAAATTCTGTAAGTGAGAAGACAGACTAACTGACAGATATACATATTAATAAATAATGAGACAAACAAAATAATTTTTTTTAGCATACCAGTATTGAATTATGTATTGCGTCCATGTGTTTGAAATACATACATACAAATTAATTTATTCAGGACTTTAGGCAAAAAGCATTGTAATGAACTGCAATCTCTTGAACTCCGAAATTGCAGTCAAGAGTAAAATACATGTTAGCTTACAATTATTGAATTAAGTTCAAGATCGTATATAGTAAATACTTATTAAAGCATTGAAACGTTTACCATTATAATGGAATATGTAATTCTATTCACAAAGAATAGAGATACATGTGTTTGGTATCTTGAGCCTAAATACTTTAAATAACATTTAAAACAATTTACTGTATATACTAATTACGTACCTTGTATGTCTTCTTAATATGTAGTTTCTTGGGAGGGGTAAAACAAAGTTTAATTATGCAATACCTATCGCTATTATGTAGCTTATTACTTTTTTGTGTCGAAAAATCCCATTCCATTTGATGTGATTAATCCTCACAGAGTGGAGAATTATCAACCGAGACAAGTACACACATATATCCCTGCACCTGCGTAGAAACAGAGCCATAGCGAGCAATCATGGGCCCTGGGGTAAGAAACACCCAGGCCTCTCCTAGTTCTTGTTCAAACAAAATTTTTCTTTTATATAATTAAAAAGTGTTGTTCTGCCTAGGCCCCCTTACAGGCCTAAGCCCCGGGGATATATCTCCAGTTGCCCCCCACTTCTTGTCAGCCCTGCATAGAAATAGTCATCCTTTTCAAAGACAACAGTATGCTAGGACATCAGAGCGTGGTGGGAGGAGGGCATCCAGTAATAGCTGAATTTGTCAGTTAGGTGGGTAGGTTGATGTTTTTAACTTAGCAGAAATAGAGAAAAATGAAAGTGCAGAGATCCACTCTACAATTTGTTGGTGTCTATCTGGGCCACATGTTGTTGCAAAACTGTGAGCACCAGAGAAAAAATTCCTGTGCTTGTTGTGTTAACAAGTGGAGGTAGAAGGAGAAGGTAGTATAGAATTTCCAATTACTGCCTTCATGATGTCCTCAAGGAAGAGTGATTGAGATAGGTCCATGAGGCAGTGATGGTTAAAGCTTCATGGGCTTCATAAAGACAGGAATGCAGTGCCCTAACTGGGTGTAACAGCCAATTTTTATCATTTTAATCACAGATTTAACTGAGACTGGGAATCTCTATAGGTGATGGAGCTTCCAAAGGTAACAGATTTCTTGCTAAAACGTTCCAGTTGTCAGAGAAGAGAAATGGATTCTTAATTCTCACTAAACCGGAGACGGCCTTTGTCTATAGACAGGATAAGATTCTTGTAAGAAAATATTGTCTTGAGTGTGAAGTCCTGAAAGGAGGCCTTACTCAAAGCTTCATAGGGGATTTTGGTCCAAAACCATAAAACATAAGAAAGATTCCATCTTGGTATATGATAGCATGAGAAACGTCTTTAGCCCAAGTACTTAAGATCGGCAAGTTGTGCATCAGAACGGATTGCCATGCCCTGAGAGAATTTAATTGTGTTGGAAGTTGCAGCTGTATAGTCCTTGATAGTGGATACTGAACATCTCTTGTTTTTAAACAAGAACAAAAAGATATCTGTAGTAAAATTACAGAGGGGCAGCTAGGATCAATGTGTTTCCTACTGTACCAGTTACAGAAGATTCTCCACCTGGTATCATAAACCTTGGATGTTGAAGCTCTCCAGGTTGGAATGATGCAACTGGCAACACAGCCAAAAACTTGTTCTGACAGAGATATCACTTGAAAAGAGCCAAGTGCAAAAGTGGAGAATCTGTGGGCTGTTGTGAGGAGTGATCTCTGGTATTGTTACAGAAGATTCTGCCTGTGATTAGAGACCTGGGTAGACCGATCAGCAGGTCTAGAATGTCATTGAACCATGATCATTGGGGCCACTGAGGGCAATGAGAATGATTTGAGCAGTGAACTCATGACTCTTGCAGAACTTGAGGTAGCTGATGGAAGGGTGGGAGAGCATATATAAATAGTCGATCCCACTGATGGTCGAAGGCATCTTCTGCCCATGTTCTCTGATCTTGGAAAGGAGATTCATGTAAGGAAAGCCAGTTGTTGAGCCATATAACAAACAGGTCTACCAGAGGTGAAAAGGGACTTGCTTATGGAGTGGTGAAGACATCATTCCATTAAGATCGCTCTACCATTCCTGGAAAGGTTGTCTGGTAATATGTTGTTCTTCCCTGGAAAGTGGCAGACTCAGAGGGTGATGTTCTCTGAGGTTGCCCAGAAGAGGAGGTTCTTGACCTCCACACCAAGAGAAGGAGCATAAATGCCTCAGTGATGACTTGTCTGAGGAGACATTGAAACATTGACCCCTTACTCTCTTGATGCACCCATGCAATGCTAGAGATACTGTCTTCCTAGGTTGTTGATGTGGAGGGATGACAGAATGGATGATTCAGCCAGAATCAGAAGACCCTGGAGAATTATGTCTTTGAGTCTAAAAGAGTGCCCAATCAGAATCTGATGAGTCGGTGAACAGGAAGGGGTGGGGGCTGTGGTGCTTGAATGTGGACCCCAGTCAGGCATCTGTCCCAATTTATCCAGCAGTGCAAATGATGATGAAATATTGGTCCAAGAGGAAATTTGGTTGATAGAGAATCTGTATTGTTTCCACCTTGTGAGAAGGAGGAACTGTAGAGGATGCATATGTAGTCACCCTAGAGGAACCAAGTAGGCAGTGGCATTTAAGGTACCCAATAGGGAAAAGTAAAGACGAGCAGAGAAGAGTGTCTTTGTTTACAGTGCCTCTAAAATTGTAAGAATTATATCTATCCAGTCCAGTGGAACCCAGAATAAGTTCTGGTTCATTAGTTGTTGTTGTTGTTGTTGTTGTGGGGCTTAACGCCATTTTTCAGCACACGATAGGCTATACATGGCGGCCAGTATTAATGGTGGAGGAAGAAACCGGGAAATCCCCTGAAAGAATCTGGTTCATTAGGAAGCTTATCCCCATGTAAACAAAGTCGTGTTGGAAAACGTTCTGACTTCTTGAGGTTGGGTAGAAGATCCAATCTAGTTACCACAGACAAACAACAAAAAAGATCCTGATGAAGGGACTGAACCTGAGTATTATGGATCAGTCAGTTCAAATATTGAAGAATCTGTGTTTACAGTAACTAAAGGTATGCCGTTATTACTCCCATAACACAGTTGAAGACTCTGGGTGTGGAAGAGATTCGAAACAGCAGAATTAAAACTTCCTGGTTTAAGCAGAAATGGAGGTATTTGTGGTATTGAGGAACTATTGGGGTGTGTAAATAAGCATCCTGAAGACAGATGGGAGTTGCTGTATCTGAGAAAGAGAAGCGTTCTAGGTTGAAGAAATGGTTCCATCTTGAAAAGTTCTCTAGAACAAAAAGGTTATAAGGGGAGAAATTGAATATAATGCGAAACATTCTGCTATTTATTTAACCAGGAAAATTTAGGAATATAATGTGGGAGACTGGTCATTCATGACCCTCTCAACTGTCCCCATCTGTAAAATGGTGTGCACTTTGTCCCTTAATTTACCAGATCAGACTGAAGAAAGAACATGGGGGTCCTTGAGGAGGTTCTTCCTGAACTGGAGCTGATAACCATTGATCATGATGGCAAGGACCCAACCATCATCCATGATGCTCAACTAGGGCTCTGAAAAAAGAGGTCTGGCTGGGCACTTATGGAGACATTAGGTAGAGGGATGTATAGGAGGGGAGGATTTGAGTTGCTAGGGCTGTACCCACCTTCTTATGGTAGGAAAGGAGGGTGGGTTCAAGAACTTCCTCTTGTGGATCTGCAGCATTTAATTTCTGACTGCAGTGAACCTGACTGATATGGAGGTCTAGTTTGAGATTGCATGTTGGACTGGGGATGCATCTGTTTTTAAAACTTGGCAAATGGTCCCTGAGGCTGATTCACATTTCCACTTTCCAGGTTGATTTATAATGGGCCAGGAACGGTTGTGAAGGATCAGTGTTGATGATCAAGCAAGTCTTGAGAAGCCAATATAGGGATGAATCCCCAAAGAGGGTCTCAGCTTTACATAGAGGAGCCCTAGAAGGTCTTGACTACGGTTAAGTAAGACCTTTGACGAGTCCAAAACAACATCATGGTGTAGATGTTGAATTTCCACCAATAATGCCCTTGCATGCATGGTAAGGTGGTTGGTTTGACCAGCCTTGATGCTGGTGAGTGATATTTAGGCCTGTGGCAAATCTCTGAGAAATTTCCTTGATCATGGAGGAATGAGGAAGATGCAGAATGAAACGATGTTCTTGGAATGTGTATCAGATTGTTTGGGTACAAGTCCAGGGTTAAGAGGCAGTGTACTGCCTTGTCAAAGAACAAGACCTCAACTTCATTATCCAAATGAGAGGAAGACTTGAGCCTGGTAGAAGGTGTCAGTGGCACTGCTTCTACCCAAACTCGTTGGAGTCAGTGAGGATAGATAGGACATTATCATCGACTAGCATGTTCTGAATCAGGGATTGGTTGGGCATCAGAGAGGGAATCAGTGCACTCTGTGCCATGTCCCATAATATAGAGTGGTTAGGAGTTGGGAGGCAGGATCATCCTTCTGCCCTGGATGATACAAAGCCTCTAGCCTTCTGATTTGATGCGACATGGTGAGGTGATGGTGGGACACAGGCTGCATCATTACTTCAGCAGTATGGGTTGAGTACACATGAGGCATACAGCACCATTGACCCAGAGGTGGAGGGCCCCACATCCCATAAGGATTAGTTGGGATAACAGGAAAGAGTGGATATCAATCTATTGCCCTTTTATAGTCTGAACCAGATGGACAGACTCCCAATATTGCACAGGATGGGACAGTACAAGTGGGGTACACAATCTGTAACCTATCCCAATACTCTGAGGCCATTGAGTGATAATTGGAGAATATTTGACCCTCCATTGATTCATCATTCAGAAGGTGCAGTGCTGGTCGTTCCCATCTGCAGTGTACTACCTTCCTTACAGAATGGTACTCCACCTCCCTAATTGGAGGGAGCAACATGCTCATGCAGCACTCCACCTCCCTAATGGGAGGGAACAGAGAGAGAGAGAGAGAGAGAGAGAGAGAGAGAGAGAGAGAGAGAGAGAGAGAGAGAGAGAGAGAGAGAGAGCAACATGCACATGCGATGCTCCATCTCTTTCTCTGGAGAGAGCAAAACATTTCTTTGGTGCTCTGCCATCTTATCTGGAGAGCAACACTCTTGTATGGTGCTACACCACCTTATCTGGAGAGAGTAATACGCCTGTATGGTGCTCCACCTCCCTAACAGGAGAGTGCAACATGATTGTGCAGTGCTCAAATTTTGTCTGGAGAGAGCAACATGCCTATGTGGTGCCCTACCTCCTTATCTGGAGATAGCAAGATGTTTCTGTGGTGCTCTGCCTCCTTATCTGGAGAGCAACATGCTTGTGCAGTGCTGCACCTCTGTAACAGGAGGGAGCGACATGCTTGTGCAGTGCTTCCTTTTTTGCTCAGTGCTCCACTTTACCTCAACACTTTATACATGAGGCAGTCTGGGTGAGTGCTCAAGGGCCCTTCTTGAAACAACACTTTCCAAAAACCTGTCCACACATCATTATTTTCCTGCAATAAATGATCTCTCTGTAAGAGAACAATAATGATAACATGAAACTCACCTGTCTGTACGTAATGATTTACATACACCCTAGTGTATGTAGACAAGGTGACCAATTGTATTATTTTGACAAATACCTTGACTCCTCAAGTTTGGGATACAATGTGATAACCCAAAATGACCATTCTACAACTAATTACCAACATAAGAACAGAAGATGAGATGGATGAATGTAACACTAGATGACGTATAGCTGAAGGAGAACCAAATGTGGTTTCAATTCACAACTGACAAATTTTCTTTGGTCATGGTTTAAACCAACAATATGGCATCATTGAAAAAGATGACTGTTTCTGTGCAGGCATGTCAGATGTATGAGTTTACTGGTGTTGATTGACAATTCTCCACTCAGGGAGGATGTATTCACATAAAAAATGGACGGGATTTTTTGACACAAAAAGTAATATGCTATGTAATGTTAACATATTGCTATTAAATTCCAATGATGTTTCAATTGTTCTGTGTAGAACTAGCTTATCTTTGGGTAAGCATGGGCAGAACTAACATGTCCCTATACAGATTGTTGCTGTATGACCTACAGCTAATAATCAACCAATCAGTTTCTCTTGTTTTTATGGGTGACTGACCACTTGACCTATTATGTCCAGAGTTTAGTCTTTGGTGGCTAGTAATACAGGTAAAATGGTTTGCATGTATAAATGAGGTTCACCATGGGTTATAAGCAGAATTCAGTAAAAAGTAATGCAAAAATGGTTTATTTTCATTTAATTTGTAAAATATTATGCCTGTTATGTAAATATTGCTTTTACACAACCATGACCATGACTTGAATCCTCCACCATACACAGTTACTGAACTTAGTGGATAGCTTGTACCTGGTGTAAGGAATAACTATCAATTTCAGGGACAAAAGGTCAATGGTCCAGGTCACTGTGACCAAAATAAGAAAAATAGTTTCTCCACAATAACTTGAGTTCTCCACCATCAGTGATTACCACACTTTGTTAATGCCTTCTACTTGGGTTAAGTAAGGAAACTATTGATTTGGGGGTAAAAAGTTCAAATATGAAGGTCACTGTCACTCAATGAAGACATAGTTTCGCACATTAACATTAGTTAAACATCACATACCTGGACCAAAGTTTGTGGATGGCTTGCACATGGGGTAAGGAAGAATCCAGTTGATTATGGGGTCAAAAGGTCAAGGTCTTTATAGCTGAATAAAGAAAAATGATTTCCAAATGATATTAGTTATGTGTTATGGAGCTGGACAAGACTTTGTGGATGGCTTGCAGTTGGGGTAAGGAAGAAGCCTGTTGATTTTGTAGTCAAAAGGTCTAAAGTCCTTGACTTAAAAGAAAAATGGTTTCTTCACAGACATTTCAGTTCTTGACCATTATTATTATCGAAGCTTATAGATGGTACACACATTGGGTAGGAAAAAGCCTACTGAGTTTGGAGTGAAAGGTTTATAGGTCAAAGTCACTATTACATAAAGAAAAAAATGGTTCTTGCATAATAACTTATGGTCTTGACCATGTATCTTGATCAAAGTTTTGGGAGCACTTACACTTCATGTATTGAATAGGCCTGTTGATTTTGGTGACAGAATGTCAGTAGTCAAGATCACTGTGTTTAACTCAAAAATCGGTTTTGCAGAATAAGTTTTTACTAGAGTAACTACATTGATCAAACTTTGTGGATGGCTTGTGTAAAGAAATCTAGATTGTGGGATCTAAGGTCATGTTCTTAGAATGTCTAATAAACAAATATTGGTTTCTCTGCAGTGCATTTAGTGTGGTATGTGTCTATATAATGTATTATTAAACATGGGGTTGACAAATAATGTGCCATTCATGATACTTTTGTTATGTACATGTTATGTGGCCAATTTTAAAATGAAATAATTGTTGATAGCAGTGGGATTATTGCTACTTGAGAAAATGTGGGCCAGCTTAAAGGGCAGAATTTGAGTTGTACTCAAATTAGATAAAAGTGACAATACCTAAAAATAATAATAATAATAGTGACAGTAATCAAAAAATAATAATAATAATAACACGAAAAAACAAAAGAGGGGATTCATTGCCTTCTCAGGGGAAAGTATTAAAGAACAGAATACTGGTAGCCTCCTTGCATCATTTCAAATACAAGGCAATAAAGGCATATCTGTAGAGGGGGCATATAGTTTGACCCCTGTTCATCCCTGTACTTTGACATTCCATCTTATCATGTACTGTTCCATTATAAATTTTGTGTCTGGCACATTAACTTTTGAAGGACCTCATTGATTCAAACTGAATTTCATGTAAAGAAGATCTAGGTCATTTTCACTCTTTTCCAACAAAATTTAGTGGAGTTATTTCCCCATTTGACTTAGAACTTGAACTTTGCCTTCAAAATGCATTATAATTTTATTTCCACTTCAAAACTTTCAAAGGATATCATGAATCCAAACCAAATCTGGTATGAAGCTTTAAACTCGGAACACTTAGGTCAAGTTAAATTTTCACCATTTTCCAACTACATTTAACAGTGTTATAGTCCCAGTTTATCTTGGAACTTTGGCAATCAGTTGAAGTTTCATTTCTGCTCAATAACATTTAAAGGACAACATGGATTCAAACCAAAGTCTGAGGCTTTCCATTATGAACAACTATGTAAAGTTTGGTTTTTCAGTTTATAACAAAACTTAAGGGGGTCATGATTTCTGTTTGACATATTACTTTGCCCTTCATTTGCCTCAGAATTTTATTTCTGCTCAGCCAAAGACTAAAAAGCATTATAACCAACATTTATCTTAGGTTTTACATTAAGGAGGCATCAGTCAAGTTTGATTTACACTATTTGTATGCCTACTTGCAGTGGAAACATTTTGATTTGGCCCTGTCCCTTTGTCCATCTATCTGTGCCAAGAATCTTGTTGACAAGACTTCACAATAACCCTCAGCATAAACAAATTAAATTTGGTAGGCATATTTGAATCCATATGAAGATGACCTCATTAAATTTTCAGACCATTACAGCAATTAAAAAAATACACTTTAGATTTTTAAAAGCAAACTTTGGTTTTATTTTAAAAAAAAAACAACCTAATAAATCAAAACCCCTTTTAGTTAATAAATGAAATTTGGTAGGCATATTTGTATTATATGTAAATAACTTTAATAATAATAATAATAATATTAATAATAATAATAATAATGACTTTATTTAAAGAGGGTAACACAACTAGCTGAAGAAGTAATGTACCTCAAAGCCCTCATACAAAGGAACTTATTTATATACAAAACGCACATGTGTACACACACATGCATACCTATACATAGTAGCATATTCATGTATATACAACAAATATATTTACTTTCTTTCCTGAGCAAAGTTCCAGAGTATTGGAAACTCGTTTTGAATAATTTCATATTTGGTTTTGGAATTTTATCGAGTTTGATAGACATGGCTTGCAGGTGCAGAGTATTACCAGGTAGCCTATACTGGAATAGTGACTTTAAATATTCAGGAGCACTATTATTGGATATCCTGTACATTAACTTGGCTTTTCTTAACTTGATTCTGTCTTTAATAGGTAATATTTTTAACTTACCAGTTAAATTTTCCCTGCTTTCTGCTTGGATTTATATTAGCCCAATTGCTCTATTTTGAAGCTGTGCTAGCTTTGCTATGTTTTTACTATTTGAATTGCCCCATACTGTAATACAGCGGTCAAAAAATAAGGTTGTATGTAACTGTTATAAAATAGTTTTCTGTGTCTTTCTGGGAGAAAAGGTCCGTAGCGGAAACTCCCTCATCTACACTACCTTGAGTCTGGCTATCTTGGGTTCATTATGATAGGTCTTTGTATTTCGAGTGATACCACGCTTTCTCTGTCTGAGGACTGGCACTGCAGAGTGTGAAAGATTTCTATCCCAGTAGGACAGTGTCTTATTCCTGTCTTCTTGTCGCCGACTGGGTCATCGACTGGGTCGCCAACTGTGTTGTCAATGGAGTCACTGAGTCATAAACTGGGTTGTCCTTCTGGGTTGCTGACTGGGTTGTGGAATATGTTGTCAACTGAGTTGCCGGGTCGTCTAGGTCGCTGACTGTGTTGCCAACTGGGTCGCTGTGTTTTCGACTGGGTTGCTGACTGGCTGCTGAGTTATTGACTGGGTTGCTGACTGTTTTGTCCTTCTGGGTCACTGAGTTGTTGACTGGGTCGCTGACTTGGTCATTGACTGGGTCACCAAGTGTATCATCGAGTGACTGGGTCACTCAATCATTGACTTTATCGTCTTTTGGTCACTGACTGTGTTGTTAACTGGTTTGCTGACTGGTTGCTGAGTGTTCAACTGGGTCGCTGACTGTGTCGTTCTTCTGGGCCATGGGCCACTGAGTCATTGACTGGGTTGCTGACTTGGTCATCGACTGGGTCACTGACTGGGTCGCCAAGTGTGTCATTGAGTGAGTTGGTAAGTCATCAACTGGGTCACCCTTCTGGGTTGCCAACTTTGTTGCTGACAAGGCTGTGGTTGCGCATCATTACTGCTCAAGATCAACAGAGAGAGAGAGAGATGAATAGTGCAAAATAATTAGAAAAGAGTTATCTTTAGTTGAAATGTGTTTTGTCGCATTAGGTCATGATTCCAAGATTTTTGCGCGTCGTGAATGAGCCCTGTAGTGCCTGTATTCTGGTTGATGAAAAACCTTGTCCCTACACTTTTTAGATTCCCTGGCCTGGCCCTTTCCTGTTCGGTGAACTACAACCAAATTTGCTTGCTCCGGCAGGCAGGTTATACAACTTCACTTGCAAGTGGACGTCTTCACACAATACAACTTCATAACACACAACCATTGCAATCGCAGTTGGCACGTATATATACCCAACAGGCAGAATCACATGACCCAGAAACTAAGATACTAGGTGGTGCTATAAAGCCTTCTAACATTTGAAATCAAAGATAAACTTTAACGTAATGAAAATTACTGTCTATGGGTTTTTCTTATTACAGGTTGTTTATTACTGAGAGTCATAAACTTGGATTAACTTTTTTACTGATATGTTTTATATGTTCAGTCCATGATAGGTTATTACCTACCGAAACACCTAGTAATCTGTCTTGACAGGCCATTTGCAGATTTTGTATCCATTCATGTCAGTTCATCACAATCAAGATTAGTTCTTGTTTGCTGTTTTGGGATAAGTAATATTTTAAGTTTACCAGTATTTACATGTGCACCAGTTGTCCAATTTGTTTAGGACATCCTGTAAAGAGATTTCCAGTTCATGCTTTGTGTTTTGGATGACTGTTATTATTGTGTTACATGTATCTGCATAGAGATCTGTAGATGAAACTGAGTCCCCCAGTAAAAGTGGTAGGTCATTGATAAATAATATAAATTGTAATAGACCTAGAATTGAGCCATGTGGTACTCCTTATCTAATTTTTCAAGCTTCAGACAGAACAATTATTTATATAAACATATTGTATTCTCTCATTTTAGTATGAAGTAAACCATTTGTGCTTTTAACACTTTGGTAAATTTTGAGTTTCTTCAAAAGGATTTCATGATCCACCATATCAAAAGCTTTCCTGAAATCTACACATACAAATCCTATTATTCTAGCGTGATTAAGTACTTGAAGCCATTTATCAGTTAGGAAGATCAAGGCAGTTTCACATGAATGTTTCTGTCTGAAGTATGATTGATTAGGGTGTAACAGCAAGTGTTTGGTTAAATATGACTTGAATTAATCACGGACATGTTTTTCAATCACTTTTAACAAGTTTGATAGTATTGAGATTGGTTGGTAGTTATAAGCATCATCCTTAGAATCCGATTTGTGAATAGGCATTTCTTTTGTGTTTTCCAAATATTGTGGACAGAAGAGGTTGCAATGCTTAATATGATTATGAATGTTATGCTATCTAAAATAGCAGAGACAAATTCTTTAATGAGTCATGGACTATTCTGATAAAGTCCTGTAGCCTTCTTGGTATGAAGTTTCTTAATACTGGTGGGGTAGAGAAACATACCTCCCTAGGGATTTTGCTCATGCAGAATCATTAAAGTTGTTTTCTATCACTGGTTCCTTTAATTTTGCGGTAATGTTGGTTAAAAATCATTGAAAACATTTGAAATGTCAGTGTCATCAGTGACATTGGTGTCATTTACCAGAAGTGAGTGAATTTTGTTTGTCTGATCTTTGTGTGTTCCCCAAATGAGTTTATTGAAAACTTTCCAAAATGCAAGATGCATGATCTTTTGGTGACTTTGACCCTTTGATTTGCAGTGGGGACATTTGTGTTCATCAAAGACAGATCATGTTTGATAAACTTTTATGTTGCTTAGGCTCTTCTTTTTTTTTAAAGAAAACTGCATCATATTGACTGGGACATCTTTGTTGTATTGGCACATTTCTAGTTCAGTTTTGTGTGTATAATTTTCTATAAGTTATTCCCTGGTGATATATACTGTTCTGCTTAAATGTAAGTAAGAGATGTATAACTGAAAAGTTTTCATCAGGTACTTCCTGCAACTACTACCTCAAAACATGGAAATGTGTTCGTAAATTAAAAACAATTGTTCTAATGCTTAGAAGTGTCTTATATTTTAGGATTAAATTGTCCTAATATTTACATTCTTTGAGAGTCATTTTCATTGTGAAAATTCTTTCCCTTGTCTAGGAAGGTTTACAATTTATAACAAACAAGGTCTCAGCAAGTTGTTTTTGTCAGTTCTACCCCAAAAATTATTAATTGAACTAAACTGACAGCTTGGATGCACAATTTTCTGTGAAAAAGAAATATTTAAAATTTATATCTGTTCATATATTGTTATACAATTGCATGTGTTGATCTGTATTATGTTATGATAGTTTGGGCCTTTTTGCAAACATTTAGAAGAATAATCTGAGAAATTACTTACTTGCATTGTTTTACTTTTGAAAGGAGAGAGAGAGAGAGAGAGAGAGAGAGAGAGAGAGAGAGAGAGAGAGAGATAGAGGAGATTAGTTATGATAGATAAGAACATTTTTTTCAAAAACCAGGCTGAAAATAAATGTGTGGAACTGATAAAGCAAAATGCAGATTTTTCGTAGTCAAAATTTACCAGCATAAATTTACCATTTCTTTTAAACTCCTACATCTATCACTACGCCTTTTCAGAATGTCTCTGATATTTGAAGGATCTGCAGGCTGGTGGGCTCAGCTACACAAAATGCCTTGAACATGTCTGATAAGTCCATTTTGTTGGTGAATGGATGGTAATATTGATCATGAGTTTTCACTTGAGAGCATTTTATGATGTCAAGCTGGTCCTTTCACTTTCCTCCTCATTAAAGTAATATTTGGGATGGAATTGCCACTGCCTTATATTTGACAGCTATTTGACTTTGTTCAGGTTCGGTTTTTTGTGGAGTTGAAAAATGCAAATTTTAGGGAATTTTAAGCATTGTTGAGAGGAGTTTGGTGTGATTCTCAAGGGGGGTGGGGTAATCATAGAAGGATCAGTTTTGCCGTGCTAGTCTTTTTATTGACTTTGCTTCTCCGTTCTCTGATGAGATAGAACATGTACATGTTGATGGTTATGAAGTTTTATTTTGATAGCAAGTGACTTCAAAGTTGAGAGAAACATCTGCAACATCAGCCATAGCTGAAAACTTTTTTAGGTCTGGTATTTTGTTGATTATTTCAGTGTCTTGACATACTGGTATAGAATTATACAACACAAAGGTAAATGTTGCCTTTTTCCCCATACTGCAGTTATACCAAATGTTTGTCAAGTTATAGGAGGAAAGCATATTTTTCCTAGAGGATTAAAGTGGCCTGCTTCTTTCTTTGTTTTCTTTTTGTATTACTATAACATTGTTAATTTTGCTGTCATTTCACATATTTATTCTTTTTGTTTTAGGAAGATTTTGTGAAGAACCACTTGTACTGTACTAAAGCAGGATTTGAACCCTATCGTTCCCTGACCAGCTTTGATGTGAAATTGAACAGCACAGCTATTTTCACTGATGATAACATATTGGGTAAAATTGATGGTAGAAGTCTGACTGGAGGATACTCAGAGCTTTTAGTTGGAATAGACACAGGTGAAGTCAAGAAGGTGGGTTCCAAACATTTTATATCTATTCTCCATGTTTAGTTAGTTCTGACTACAAAAGTATGTCAGGATAGGTTATTAAGTTTTGGCTGTGTTTTTTCAGCAGCATGTTCCATACAAAGATTTATCTTTGAAACATGAATTAAATTGTATTATTTTCAAATTCAGCAAACAGAAAACAAAATACATGTATTTTTTTCTGTTGACTAAATTGACTAAATTATGATAGTGTTGTCTACACACCCTAGAGTTCAAATTCAGATGTAAAATTCCTGACCTCAGACTATTCTGTATAGCTCAGTAAATGTAATGATGACTAGAGAATACAAGGGCTCTCTGGTTGACAGCTTTTATCAAAATTGCTACATGCTTCAAAAATAGATGGCATATGAAGTATTGGTAATATTTGTATGTACAAGTTAACTTAGTCAACATTACTGGTCTCGGAAAATTTAATGTTTCATCCAGTCAGTATGTGAATTTAAGTTACTTAATAAGTTGTGCTGATATAAAAGCATTTAAGTAATTATCTTAAAGTATCCAGATACCTCAGGTTTTTTACTACAGGGATACATTTAAACTCAGTATGCTTAAAATTCCAACATTTCTGTCATTCAACTGAAACACTAGCGGGGGTACTTTTGAGTAAAGATTTCTCTTTAAGATGGGTTTGTTGGCCTGGGAGATTAGTTATGTATTCTAGGACTATTTGCAAATCTAACACTATGCACTGTCATTTTGTAATATCTATTTATTTAGAATGTTAGTCAGAATGTGCTGCAAATTAAGTTTAGCAAGGTGGAAATGATGACCCTGTCATTCTTTTACCATGGAATTACGTGTTTCTGCAAATATTAAAAATTATTTGTTAGATGCTGTGATATGAAAATAAAAATTTTATCGTATTTAACATACTATTAGATCAGTCAAAAGGCTATCCCAGTCTGTAATCTATTTTAATTTTTCTCAGAGTTATTTGTCAGAAGGAAGATGATCATGACCACTGTTGGGATACTTTCCTACCTGTTGCACAAATGATGTATGGAAATATCTTCTTGCATACATATGAATCTTTTCGCATAATTTTCATAGCACTTTGATATTTTTATATGCAGTGAATCTGAAAAAGGCCCAACACAGCTTTTCTGCCAAAATATGATTTCTGTATGTCTGAAGATCATGTATAAAATACCTTAACATTTTGAAAAACCATGTTTGTGACTCTTTTAGTTTTGACCATGTAATATAATATTACTTTTTAAAGCAATTACATAGATGTATGAACTAAATCATAAGGGTCTTTACCAACTTTTATGAATTGTCAATACCAACTTTTATGAATTGTCAATACTTATATGAAGCATGAGGAAAGTTTTTTAGAAAGCAGGAGTACATTGCTGTAGTTTGAAAATGCAATGAAATTTGATTGTCTGCTTATGTTTATATTTCTTCTTCAAATACATTACCTGATCATAAATACCTTAGGAGAACTACTACTACCTCACAAATCCAGCCCTGCCTGATAAAACTTTTTAGCTAAAAATCAAAAGGTTATCTGCCAAAATAAGTGACTGAGTGATCTCCCCTTGATACTGGGCTTGGCACCTAATCCCATGAAATTTTCAGTTACTACTTTGGCACGTGCCGAGTAGCATGCTTTCTCTCCAGATATAGAGGCCTTGCAAAATCCAAGCAGTTTGCAAGTTTTCTACCTTAAAACAAGTTTGAGGAGTTTCATCTTTGAAGGGAATTATACTCCATCTGTAAATTTTCAATGTTTCTGTTCTTTTTATTATCAACGACAAAGTTTCTAACTTTTAAGTGTCCTCTTTTTGCCATCTTCACACACTTAGGCGTCTTTGGTACATACCTGCATTGGGTTGAAATTGTGTCCCGTCACATTGCTATAAATGTATAAATAAGTGCAGGTCTGTTGCGTGATATAGAAAAGTTGCTGTATAATTTCCTCTGTGTCCAGATACATACATACAAGTTTTCGATATTATCTTGTCTTAGTGTCCACTTTATAATTATAAACATGATGCTTTACTGACTTTACCTGTATAGAAGCAAATTGGGCCTTTTCTACAGGTAAAACAGTAAACTGTTTCACAATGGATATTGTAGTGTCTTCTTTGTAAGTATTAAATAATGACGCTTCATTGCCTTTTTTTATTTGCAAGTTTTGAGTGTGTTAGACAAAACTTATTTATATTGCTGTATAGCTTCTGTTATTGTTGGATACATATAGGTAAGTTTTCTATACATAGTTTACTCATAGTCCAAAAATTGCCTCCCTGCAGATAACTTGTTACTAGAATTAAGTATTATATTTAATAGCGATGCACTAATTCTCTACCTGTACAGGCCATGTGCACCCTTTTACAAGTTTTCTATACATAGTTTACTCATAGTCCAAAAATTGCCTCCCTGCAGATAACTTGTTACTAGAATTAAGTATTATATTTAATAGCGATGCACTAATTCTCTACCTGTACAGGCCATGTGCACCCTTTTACAGGTATTTATCATAGAGTGTTACTCTGCCATGACACTTCTAGTTCATAAAAAAGCAGGAAGCATGCTGCACTACATGTATATATTGTCGGCTCTATTTTGTCTTACAGATTTCGACTGTGAGTAAGATCAAGCTGACAACCACTCTATATGCATAGTTTATCTCTGTTTGACTTTCTTGAATATATGTCAGACTTGAATACTATGGACAGAAGTCAATGGGCGACAATTCTATGGAGACTAAAGGTTAGGTGCAGAAGCATACCTTGAGGGAAGAAGACATCATCAGCTTGCACACAAAGGTTTGAAACCATATCATTTACTGGGAAGTGAGCTAGAGAGCAACAACAGCCCCAGTTACCATTGTGCATATGAGAATTAAAGACCAGTCACATGGATCAATATACCTGTACCTCATTCCAACCTCAAGAACTGGACAATGCCATGCCAACCAAAATGGCCATGTTTCTTCAAGACCAGATTTGGCCATATAACTCTGATCGCAATGAGACATGACTACAATCAATCATACAGTATCAGCCACCAGAGAAATGAAGTTGTCCTGTTCCATGACTCACATAGTGCCACTAGGCACTGCATGCATTTGATGCCCAGCTTAGTGCCGCAGTACCCAAGAACCTAGTTCATGAATCCAGTTATATAGCAGTCTAATCCACATAGTGCTGCTAGGCACTTCCTGCAGACAATATCCAGTTTATACAGGCACTCTTATGGACCAATCTAACCTGTATACTATTGCTAGGCACTTTCTGTGGATGAAGTACAGTTTGTACAGGCACTCTCATGGATTAGTTTAACCTGCATAGTGCTGCTAAGCACTTCCTGTTGATGACATCCAGTTTATATACACACTGACATCCAGTTTATATACACACTGACATCCAGTTTATATACACACTGACATCCAGTTTATATAGACACTCTCATGGATCAATCTTATCCTCCTAGTACCTTTGGTAATTTGGTGTACAATGTCCAACTTGGTGCCTCAGTTAAAAGTGATATTTCTTCACTCGTCCTCAAGTCTTTGCCATCCAAAGGGAGCCTCTACTTAGCAAAACCTTGGAAGTAATGGGATCTACTCAGAAGTGCTGTAAGTATTGTGAACTGCCACATGTGGCGTTTTTCTTCAGCTACTTCACAGGTAACAGGAGACATGGCTTCACTAACTTAATCCAATATGATGAAAACTGGCTCTTAAGTTCACTTTTCATTATTAGATCTTACTATGCAAACTCAGCCTTTCAGCAGTGGGACTGAAGTTTCTGCCCACTCCCATTTTAGCTCTGTCCTCCATTCCTCTACAACATACTCCTGCTTGGTATATAGTTCTGACATCAGGTGATCATTGACTATCGAAGAGTATATAGTTCTGACATCAGGTGATCATTGACTATGGAAAAATCTTCTTTCAGTTGCATCCACAATCAGAGTTCCTGACATTTTGGACTGTTTACATTGGCAGCTGCAAGTCTCAAGCATCAATAGATGTT
>JAECUM010037703.1:0-27034 GCA_016617855.1 Megalonaias nervosa
TTTTTTTTCATAGTTGTGCGTTTATGCTTTAAGATGATGTCATTTTAGTAAACACATTACGTAGTTTTAAGATAGTAGTAAACCTGTTGATTAGATGCGTTCAGGTCATCAGTTTTCTTATAAAATAAGCAAGGCTGACCTAATTTCTGATTGGCTAGCAGGCAGCGTCGGATTAAACCCTGTGGAGACCCCTAAACAGTCGAAATCTCGGGGTCCCCCTCGCAAATTATCTCCTAATACGTCAAGATCAAATCAATTCAATATTATTGATCCGTTGTAGCGGGGCCCCTAGGCCGGTGCCTACTCTGCCTGTTTGGTAATCCGGCACTGCTAGCAGGTAAAGCACGTGACCTTTTTGACAAAAAGTCATTTGGAAATGATTATTGGCCCTCATTCTGCTCCTAAAATGCCTCTTTGTTTTTCTATATAAGGGATGATTTAATGAAATATAGTTACTTCTAACAGAAACATCAGTCTTAGATGAGACAAATAGTTGTGTTCAATGGATACATATGAACTGTCAACCAATATGGGCAAATTAATTATTTTTTACCAATCAAAACCCGGCTTTAATTCACTACGAAGTTACGCGTTGATATCCATCACATTTGGTCACATACAAAACCCAACGCTTAATTACTGTCTTATTACATTGCCAATGCAATTGAAAGATTACTCTTAAAATCACTCACAATATATCAGAAAATGATTCGCCGTTGTGCTTGCGGCACATGCGATGCAGACTGTTATTATTATTAATGGATTCAAGAGGGATTTATGTTTCAAATTTTCCCAAATCAAACTCTAACATTGAAAAATGTATGCGTTGCAAGCGGTACATTATGTATACTTATATTTCATATATAAATACAAAACCCTTTTTCACTAATGATATCATTTATTGTGCTTATGAAAATATTAAAAACAATTTATGTTAAATAATGCTTATGTTCGAATTGTATATCATATTTGAGACATAATATAACATGGATTAAATAAAGTGTGTTCATACGTGTTGAAAAAGTTTTGTCTTTTTATTAGCATGGCTTATTTTTTTTTTCTTTCAAATTAAATTTGGAACATTGGAATCCTCTTTTATCATCGCTGATTTTGTTAAACATTTTAAAATTTAGGATTTACTTGTAACTGGTGTCAAGTTGACAAAAGACCACCCTATGCATTAAATTATAAAATAGCTCTAATCCTATTAATATCTATAACCGCTCCGGTGGCCTAGTGGTTAGAGAGTCCGCCCCGGATGCGGGAGGTAGCGGGTTCGAATCCCGGCTGAGTCATACCAAAGTCTTTAAATATTGGTACTAAGAGATGCCTCGCTTGGCGCTCAGCATTAAGAGGTTAGTGTTAGGACTGGTTGGCCTGGTGTCAGGATAATGTGACTGGGTGGGACATTATGCCACATGTCTGCGGCATCATGGCCGAGTGCTAGACATCACTATAAACTCTCACCCTGCAGACATCGTAGCGATATGACTGAAATATTGTTAAAGCTACGTTAACAATGTAAATCACACACACACACACACACACACACACACACACACACACACACACAGACACACACACACACTAATGTCTGTAATTGCAAAATTGAATTTTGCCATCAATGATTTCAACATTTTAGATTGAATTATTCTGTATACAATTCTTATTATGGAAGGCTTTTTAGGAAAAAAGTATTTTAACTTTATAAAGAGGTGAAACTGTAATCAAATATTTCTTTTGTCGTTATTAGGCTTGAGACTATAAATAACATCAATATATGTCAGGCCATCTAATTCAATTTATGCCATGCTGACTTCAAACAAAACTGATTTTTTACAAATGACTGATTTTATAACACCTGCAAAAAAGTTACAACATCCATGAAGTAGGATAATACACTAATATCAAACAAATGTAACAATATATATGATACATATATACCCCCTGTCAACGTGCCTGTAGTTAGGTTTGGTTCGATCTGCTGTTATTATTTCTTTCATTTTAAAGAAATTATTATAAATGATTGTTTTGCATGTATCTGATATAATTTTAATTTACTGGTTTATCAAAGATACCCTTTTGAAATGTTTTATCCATCCAACTGAGGATACATGTTAAATCGGCGTAAAAAAAGTAAAACACCCTCTTCAGCTACTCAGGGAACGTTGTATAAAATATTTATTTATTTCATGTAACTGTAATGTTTTTAAAACATAATTAACTTATAAATTGTAGACAAAAATAGTTGTTGTTATTGTTGTTGGTGTTGTAGGATTTAACGCCAGTTTTCAGCACAAAATAGGCTAAACATGGCAGCCAGTATAAATGGTGGACCATAAAAATTGTACTAGTTTGATTCTTGCATGACATTTATACATGTAAGGTATAACTTGAACGGGTGCAAAAACATAACGAAAGATTTATTTGACATTTTGTTAAGAATACTGAAGCCATAAGTAGTAATATGTGCCCACTGGCGGCAGATGTGTCACCTGTTGACGGTAGTTATAGAAGGCACCCGGTGATCAATATGGTTAACATGGCAATGTGTTTGTGGGGCTAACGTGTTTATAAGGCAAAAAAAGGGTTTATGGGGCAGAATGGTATGTGGGATTAAGATGCGGGGGGAGGGGGCGTCTGTAGTGTCAAAAATGGCACTTGGGGGGTCATACGCGAAATCCTATCTTAAATTTGTCCATAGGGTTAACAAGGAGGTGATACTTGGGAATCAAAAGTTGTTATAGCCTCAAAACGATAACAGTGTTACAACTTGGGGATCAAACATGTTCATAGCCTGAAAACGATAAGAGTGTTGCAAGTGGCTGACATCAATCGCCGTGACTTAGTAACAATGTTCGAATTGACCTAATACGTGCCACAATTTGTAAGTATGGGCACAGGAGTCTGAGGTTTTATCAATAAGGTACGATAAAATTATCTGACAACACGAAATCACTTTATCTTTTCTATAATTTAACCCTGATAAAGGCCGGAACATTAACATTCAAATCGCCGAGACTAAAAGTAGCACTAAAATACTGAAAAAAGTGCCAGAAATTAATGGGGACTGAAAATTATCCGGAATTTTTCCTCCAAAAATTGGTAAAGACTAAAACTAACATTACAATTCAAAAACTATGCCGGACTTTAATCCCGACTGAAAAATATGTAATATTTTATATAGGTGAAACTAAAAGTAGTGCTAAAAGTACTACAAATATGTGCCGGACTCTAGTGGAGACTGAGAAAATCGGGAACATTAATATTCAAATAGCTTAGACTAAAAGTAGAACTAATATTCCGAATTTTTACCGGAGTTTAGTTGAGAGTGAAAATTATCCAGACTGTTTATGAAAAAATTGGCCATGACTAAAAGTAATAATGACATTCCGAAACTCATACTGCCTTTGGCGGAAGCTGACAAATAACCGGAATGAATTTAAATATGGCTGATTAATACTACAATTTCAAAGTTATATAGAATTTAGTATTGATTAAAAAATGAATTTCCATGAAATATAAAAAGTTTAAAATATCTTTTACAAAGTGTCCAAAAAAATGTAAAGTGCGAAAGTTACAAATTTGGCTTTCTCACAAATAAAAAAGGGTAGCGTGTGAACGGAGATGAAATCGCATAAACATACTTTCCAATTCACCACCTGTACCATCCAATACTCAATGCACACAATCAAAAATGCCTACGGTGATATGTTAAATTCCACACGAACTGCCCGAAGATATAGGTATTGTGTAAGAGAAAGACATGAAATCGCACAAATATACTATCCAAACATTCTTATACCATCCAATACCCCATATGTACTATCCACTAGTGTCCGCTTACTTACTATCAGAAGTAAAGGGCAGAATGAATAAGAATTAGATGAAATCTCACAAACATACAATCCAGGACATCATCTATACCATCCAACACTACAGAGACACAATTAAAAATGCCTTGTGTATTCTTTTAATCTAACACCTACTATCAGCAAAACTGCGTGGTATCTAAACAAAGGGACTAAATCTCACCAATATACTATGCATCACATCACCTATTCATCCAATACCCCATGCACACTATCCAAAAATGCCTTGTGAAGTGCCTGTAATCCCACGCCAACCATCAGAAGGAAGGAATATTGTCGTAACGAAGGAGATAAAATCGCATAAACATAATATTCAACACATCACTTCTACTATCAAACACCCTATACATAAACAAAACAAAAAACAACCTATACACAACCCAAAACACCCTGACTAGTATCTTAAATCCCACATCTATTAGAAGAAATGCGGGGTATGTGGTAAATGAAAGGACTAAATCTAGCAAACATACTATCTATCACATCACGTATACCATCCAGGACCTCATACACACTATTCAAAACGTCTTGTGTAGTGTCCCCACAATTACGATCAGAAAAAACAGGTAAGGTTTAAAGAAAGGAGATAAAATCGCACAAATAGACTATCTATCACACCACCTACACTATCCAATACCCCATACACATTAAGCAAAATCCCTTAACCAGACCATGATTGATTATGTATGTCCGTGAGTGCGTGTGTGTTTACTTTACAGTATAAAAAATGCAAGATAAAGAGACACTTTCGTATTCGTCAATCCAATAGTCTGCATCTGGCATCTTCTGTGCTGGCTCTGCTCGCCTCTTAATTTCTTCAAGTATATATCTATATATATATATATATATATATATACTATATATATATATATATATATATATATATATATATATATATATATATATATATATATATTCGATCCGGCTAGCCCACTTTCGTCTCTCTCTTTTCGCTCTCTATCAATAGTTCAAAATAGTTGATCACGTTTCAAAGATGATCGTTATAATCTATTGAACATTTACTTGACATTCTTTGCCATTCACAGAAGTTTTTGGAAATGCGACATGCATGCTGATTTGATCTTGAATAACTGGGATGTTTGCGTCTTTAAAATATTCCTGATATGTCCTCTCTACCATTTTGTAAGTTTTCATGCATTGGTATGTAAAGTTCGTGTTGTTTTCTACGTTTCTCTTCTGCCTCTCCAGAATCTCTATTTCTTCTTTCATCGTGTTCATCTCCTGCACGAAATTTCAATCGTACATTCAAGTTGTTTCCTTACCTCTAGTACCTGTGACGTTTTCCTGAGACTGTGTAGTTGCACGCGTTTCAATTCGTCAAAATTTATGACAGCATACTTTATCTAATTTTCAGACCTGTTTTGAAGACTCCTTGGGCTCGAGCAAGGCAGAGTGGTTAAACTTTAAAATTTCCGAAACGTTCCGTTCCTCTCCTTTAAGGCTGTAAGAACTGATGGTGCTTGGATATCTGCAAATGCGATCAGGACATATATATTGTCTTTTATATCTTTACCAAACAGAGATAGGACAGAGTCAAATATATATTTCTGAAATTGTGTCAGTCTTGGCAGAGCTGATTTGTACAATGAAACAAATTACGACTATGCTATCTATACCTTTATCTCCAGGTGCGGTGAAGAACTCACGCATTTGATCGACAATCTTCTTTTCTTGTTCAATTCCTCGAGTGTCACCAAATCCTGGTATGTTGATAATATCCTAATTGGAATCTAATCGACTTCCATGCTGGTAGTTTAACTTGTAGCATGTGCTCCAATGTGTTTGCGAGATGGTCTGCAAAATTAAGAAATATGATATTCAATCGCTTATTATTTATGTACTTATAGATATGACATTTTTAAAAAAGACCCCGAGTCTCATTTCATTTTGTGACTGTTAATCAGGCTGTATATTTTGCAGACAACGAATTTCATCATTAATGCTGAGTACACATGTATATTACAATATTTGCAACGTTTGACTCTATTGTCGAAAAGGAGAGTTAATTGATAGTAATAATGTGGGTAAGGACTTCTTATTCTTTATTTTAACTTTATGAATATTATTATACTTTTGCCGAGTCTAATGTATTCTTCAAAACATAATATATTAGAAAGCAATTTCAGAACTAAAATGAAAGGTGTCCCATGCAAGGTAGCAAGTGAGTTTTGCAGGCGAACTATTTACTAGTTTTTCACCAATGAGTGAAAAAGCAAGATACACAAGTGCACCCCACAGATTATCATCAGTGAAACGTGAAGCTGGCCAGAGAAGGGAACCGAACCTTGCAACATAGAAGCAGTTACTGAGAAGAAGCAACCATCAACATATCTATTATATCTGTTATAACACTAATACTCTAAAAATTATTATACATGGTAAGAGCTGCTAAGATTATACACGGTGAAAGAAACGAATTTCAGTACAGAGGTTTCCAATCAGCCAGAACATGTCTGAGCACTGTGTATTTAGCCAGTGGACTCCAGTATAAAGTTATGTTTTGTCAGTAAGAATGGATCATTTTTGCGTGTTTAATTCAAACAGAAATGAGCTGTTTGTGTTTGTTCTTTTATTTAATCAAGTAATGCTTTTAATTTCGGCATGCTAAACTCAAAAAAGGATAAATATATGCTTGTTTTACGGGAGCCAACAGAACCTTATTATATTTTAATTTTGTTGTTGTTGTTGCTGCTAATATCAAAATATGGCTGAATTATTTGACTATTGGTAGCTTTCATCTTAATTTCATGACTATGTATTCTTAGTATTAAATGGTCATCGTATGGATACCTATATAATAATGTCATGAAATGGTAATTCAAAATGGGATATTTTTATATATTTAGCATTTTTCAAGATAAGGTATTTTCCCATCTGCCTCAAATCTTGAAATATGAATTCTTCATTTATTTGTTAAACTAGTATGTGGACAAGAGAGATAAAGTGTCATACCATAAACGACGATATTGCCGATTCGAATCCTGCTTTTCAACAAGTAGTACTTTTCTTATTAATAGAGGAGACATCGATGTTTAAGTTGTTTATATAAGAAAAATCAAAATAAATTTGATGAATTAAGGTTGATATCATTTATTAATACGTGAAATACATACACTCTGAGGGCTATTTTTCAATCACCTCTGGACCTTCTAGCATGTCATTTTGTATACTAGGGGCTCATATGCGGTTGTGTCGAAAGCGTTGTAATTGCTATTGACTCCACACATTAGCTGGTCCAAAACAACATCATATGTAACAACTTATAATTGGTCACGTGCCAATAATCTCAAAGATATCAATTTACAAGCATAACTTGAACACACACACACACACACACACACACACACACACATATATATATATATATATATATATATATATATATATATATATAACGGAGACAAAGTTCGCAGATTGATGCTCACATGCTCGTATTTTGAGAGAATTAATATTGGTGTCTGTTCGCAGTGTTATTCTGCCAGATGACTGAAATGTAAAACAACATTTTAGAAAATTATTAAATCGCTGTTTAGCTTGAATACAGTATACAGATCAAAGAAGCAAACAAGAGAATATTCTATGAGGAAGATCTCCAAAAGTAAATCAATGAAGCAAAGGTTGATTAGTATAAAATTATGCCATCATTGATAATCTCTGATAATCGGGACTTGTTTTGCTAAATGATATACGACGAAGCAGAAATAAAGCATCGGAAATTGGTAACAGCTGTTATCAAACACAAGAAACCAAAAAACGATACTGAGAAAATTTGCAAAAAACTCCAGATATTTGATATTATTAGATATACAAGTACAGCATCTGACCATGAGTCATTTGAGCTTGTTTGCACCAGCTCCATTCTGTTAGATATTTTATTTAACGCTGCAGTGTATTTTTATGAGAACCCTGAAATAAAAAAATTATTTACCTGAACGGGCTGATTTACAGATTTGTATTACTATTGACAGACTCCACAACAATATCAAGCTGCAACAACTGGAACAAATATACTGTGTTTTACCCAATTGGTTAAATGTTTTACATATGTATATAAGAAATTCAATAGCATTGGGATGTAATAACTGCAAAGGTGTATGCCTTGTAAAACGTGAGTTAAAAAGGTAGAATATGCCTTTATGAATATTGCAACTCTCATTTACTCGGGTATTGTGTTGGCACATGGGAGCAGAACATATCACTTGAATATTGCAAGTCGCATTGGCTTGCGTATCGTGTTGGCACAGGTGCTCGAGCACGTCATAAAGGTGGCATCGGAATCAAATCATATAATCAATTTTACCGGATGTGCGGATCTGTTTGCGAGTATTATCGCGCTTGTAGCCTAATATTGCCGAACCTACGACTCTGCAAACACCTGACCGACGCTATTGAAAAAGATACAGAAATAAGTGAAATAATATCTAGGACTGAAGCGATTGCAATTT
This sequence comes from Megalonaias nervosa, assembly GCA_016617855.1. Lineage (NCBI taxonomy): Eukaryota > Metazoa > Mollusca > Bivalvia > Unionida > Unionidae > Megalonaias > Megalonaias nervosa. The sequence continues at coordinate 8,339 of JAECUM010037703.1, forward strand.
CTGATCTTGGTAGAGTACAAATATTAAAAACGCTAAACACGTACTTTTCATTTAGAGAATGTTTTCCTTTATATATAACATGCCACCTGTGCATCATTTAAAACAAATCGCAACGTGGAATGCGAATACTTAGTTGCGTTCAAAATGCTGTCGTATTTGAATATAAGGACCCATAGTTGCAACTTCTTGTCCCTGATAATCCACGATTTGTTACAACAAAAGAAACCATTCTCATGTGAGCGCAATATACAAAAACCAAGAGGTACAAGAATAGCTGACTTGACATACTTGCATTATTATTCGTCCTTGAGAATAAACAAAACTGTCGTCGTATTTTACCTGCCATTGCCACTAAAACTGATGCGTATGTTCGTCAAAAAGCACGACAGTTGCAAGCACGTGAATTTAAGTTTGAAAAGACCAGTAGTGAATTAGAAAATCACGTCCTAATTATCCCACACATACAAACCAGACAAAGACGCTAGGCATCTGTTGTCAAATATGATTCCTGGAATTATATCGGTGTTAAAGCGCTCTGGTACCTTAGGAGTTGACGTGGATGTTGTTATTTATGCGCATTTATTTATGCCGCTTAATGGTAGCAAGGTTGGATTTAAAATCACAGCTCCGTGGATTCAGAGCTGTGCACGTACAATCTTAAATGTTAAGGACACCAAGATCATCAATGATGAAATCGCAAAGAAAAATTCACCGATGTATGATCAGGATTCTATTTTCAGATGTACGAAAGTTGAAGTGCATATTTTCCCATACCAACCATTTTGAAGATCGAGTAATATACCAGCACATGAATATGTTACGATACGGTCAATGATAAACGAAAAAAATGGTGATGACGGATTTTTCAAAACTTTTTTATCCGAATTTATTCCGGCTAGTGACAATTAAAGTCTGCTTCGCAAATACCAGAAGTACTTGGGTGAACTCAATTTTGGTGAAATAAAATTACTGGTGCAGGTTACTAAAGCCACATTCAAAAACTTTGAAACGCTTAACCCAGGCATTGCTCTTAATGCGTTTGGTTTGAATAAAGGCTTTTACCCACTTCCACTCTCCCCACATTGTTGATTCGGGTTCTATACTGTTTGGGTCTTCACCAGCTGTAGAACCAGGAGATATGATATAAATGACTCGCGCGAATCCTGTGTATCGTTCATCCTATTATAATTGGTTGACATATATTCGTGTTACCCTTGTGGGTGAAGACGGGTACATTGTAGTTTTTCGACGTGAAAAGTTGAAGATACAAAACTACATTAGAGATCGACCTGATATTTAATATAATGACGGCTGTATCTGTATGTTTACTACATGCGCCCGTTGTAATGCGACATATTAATGGACTTCGATTGCCAGGTTCACCGCGCGGAAGGCGACATGTTCATCAACCAATCTTAATTTACTCCATTGGTAAAATAAGAAAAGCATTTTCGTTGTGCCTGTATGCAAAATTAATTTGCATCGATGGTGCCATGAACACGTGAAACCGGTATTGTTAACATGAGCTGGCCAGCAGAAACTTACACTCATTGGGTTGCATATATGGTGAATTGCACCACCACTTGAAATTGTTGATTATTAAACCCGCGGCATTAGAGCCCATCATTTACCATTATTTTCTTCAACTGTAACAATGCATATATTTTTATTGTGTTGTAGAAGGGTTGCGTGCACTTGAGCATTTCATATTATAGCAATAAAAATGTATATTAATACTTATGGAAGTTACCTCAACTGTACGTGGCGCTGATGTGGATTTGAGCAGACTTGTCACCAAAGCGGATTTGACAGAATTTACCAGTTGGGAAGTTGTTGGTTTTGACCCCGGTGAGCTTCTGATTTTCTAAGATTGAACTGGAAAATTGCAAACATCCACTATTGACATGCAAGATATTGTTGTCCGACTGAAAGGAGTGGCCGAAAAGTGTCTTGCTGAGATCACGGGAAATGGTGAAGTCAGATACATTGGTGTGTGCCGTCCGTTTATCAAAGACTGTGTTGATACTGCTGATGGTGGGATGATTCAATACATGGAAGAACAGATTGCAGATTTGCCCCTACCATTGCGGGTAGTATCTTCACGGAGCACATTTAGGGGAATATTAGTCAGAGAATGAGAGGAAAATATGAACGTGCCAACCTTAGCAAATGGCTGAAATATTTTAAGTTCTCTTGATTGAAATAGTTTTAACAGACCTAAGCATCACATCTTAAAGGTGCGCGAGTCTGGTTCAATATTGTTTATCATAACTGCAAGCAAAGGTACGTGGAGTGGGAAGCAAATGTTAATAAATGATAAGCGACATCATTGTGTTGACATTCTACCAGCAATGTCACAAACTGATTTTATCCTCACGAGACGTTCAGAAAGGAAACATGTTACAGACTCGATGGTGATCCCCAATACAAGCTCAGTAGTCATGTACCTAGACCAAACGTTCAGACAAAAAAAAAAAGAAAACAACACTTTTGTTCTCATCTATATGGATCAAACCATAAAGGAAACAAATCCACAACTAGAAGACCCAAATAAACCGCTGTTCACCTACGACAACGTTTACCTCAAACTAAAGAAAAACACCTTCAAACTCATGCTTATCGCCTTAACAACACCTGTCAAAAATATGATATGAAGAAAAACGTAAACAGAACAGAGACAATAGTGATAAGCTGAACACATAAAGAAATAAACATTAAGATTAATAACATAAGGTCAAAGCAAGTAAAATAATTCAGCTTCCTCGGAACTCTAGTCACTGAAACGGAACATAGTGAAATCAAAACAAGGACTCAGAAAGCCAATGATGCAAATTATTAATTAACCCCTATCTTAAAACAACCAAATATCCCCATGGAAACAAAAAGACAAGAAATACTATATTCACTGCAAATCTGCTTTATCAATGCCGTACGTGGGTAACAAACAAAACGTAACTGCAATAAAGCACCACAACAAAACCAAAAAGAATCAGATAATAAAAGAGTAATGACTGGAACAACACTTGTCATAGACTAATTGAGACGCAAAGAATTAAATGGTTTGGACACCTCATTCAAATGAACTCCCACCAATCGGCACTTCAAGCTTACAGCATAAAATAATCAGGCCTTAAAACAAAAAGAAGAGCAAGAGAAAAGACGGATAGATGAAGCAGCGGAGACACTGTCGAAACAGAATCTGACAACAAGCCACGCCTCACACATAACTGTAGGCAGGAGAATCTCCCTACAACGCTTTATGGCACAAGCAGTATGATATGAAGAGAATATCATGAATTAATACGTTGAGCAGTATTCTTATAGATTTGTACATATTTGAGTTATCAACATCATTAGTCATCGGAGATGAAATTAAGTTCCAAGGACTCAACATTTACCCGGAACAGTACTTAACAGTCTTAGATGTTTGTATTTAAAATTAGATTTATCATTGCAAACGTAATAGATTATGACGGCGGTAATGCATTTGCAGATTTTACCTACAAAGTGGTTGATGACATAACGAAGGAAGCTAACATTTTAATAGCAATGTCGTTCCACCTGTCGATGAATATCTGATCCAAAACTTTGCTCCCAAAACCTCATGTACGATGATATACTTTGTTAAGAGACAAATTTTTAAAAAAATCTGCTGTGACCACCCTAATGTGCTAATACAGCAAGAAGTCAGCTTTGGGTTACAGCATTAGCACGTGAAAAAAACTGAATTGTTGACTTCTCCACCAGGTGTGAAAACACTCCACGATTGGTTCTGCAATGATGAAGTAGCATTCGCCGCTGATACTAACCCGGTTATATTCACCGACGAATTTGATACACCAACATTAATTTCACTGAGACAAAATAAGCTCGACTGTTATTCAACAAGGACACGCTTTTTCAGGTAAGTTATTGGGCGAAAACAAGAACGATAGTTTAATACACCAGGAACCAGTATACTTCTAAATGACTGTAATGGTAGGACTCCAGAAGTGGAATTGTTGAAAACTTAAATATTCTTCAGGCAGAGATGTTCATGATTGTATGGCTGTTCTGCCAATATAAAATTGTATTTGGTTAGAAGTGCATATACCTAGATGTGATGGGTCAGGAGAAAGGCTGTGTGTCGAGAAATTATACTAAGTCATTTCTTAATAGAAGAACTCTGATGGACCGTCAATGTTATCAAGGTGAAAAATAATCTAAGCGGATCTGCAAGAACAAAATAAAATTGTAACGAGAACCGCGCTACTTGTAGAATACAAACGAGTATGTCTTACTGCCAATGCAATATTGTATTATCGCCGCGGCAACAAGTGTTGTTCTTGATTTGGCTGGAATTGCTACCACAGCAACCATTATAGGCACACCAGTTGGAATTGTTGTTGGAGCTAAATCGATAGCAACTGATGTTGCAGGTGATGCTGGTAAAATAAGGAGGCTGTTAAGTCTGTAAATCATACAAGTTTTAATGGTCATATCCCTTCAAGTCTCTGTTTCCCCAAGTTATATAAATTTGGTCATATAAGCCCGATTGTTGTATAGCAATTCTCCTCCGACTAGATTCTGAATGATGAATAGGGAAAAGAGTAAGAATAATGTTCAGAAAATGGCAATAAACAAGCGTAGGTAAAGATGGATAATTGTAATAGCAGATAATAATAGGTAAAATAGTTGTAACATTACATCACGAATATTCGTGCAATACGCCGAGCTGCAAATCGTTTAGATGTTTTATATCGAACACCTGGCTTAATATTTAAAACAAAAACAAAATAAACCATCAACCAAACATACAAATGCAAATTTCTATCTCCTCAGAAAATAAAACAGCTTTTGAATCCGAATTGTCCAAACTCTTTGTATTCCCAATGAATGATTGATTGAAATAAATGAATCCTCTTGATTAAACACAACTAAATGTCTTCTAAGACTTGTGATACTACCAGGAATATCTAATTCTCCGTAATCTCTTAGATACAAAAACAAGACTCAGTTTAAGAAACAGAGTTGCATATTGATTCTGGAATAATCCCCAACTCGTAAACAAGATCAGATGCTTTAACACTATCCCAATCCGGAATTAGGTAAGCCTGTTCATTCAAGAACTCGTGTCCAGGAGTCAAATCATATGATGTTTATACGAGTAGGAGTAAAACGCAGCATTGAAATTATGAAAGCATTTACGCACTATTATTTTCAGACATGAAATCATCTTTTAAATACAATCTTGCGATCATAAGGAAAAGTATTATTTAAAATAGTATTGACTAAATGACCCTTACAATGTATACTCATGAATATAATGCATATAATATAGACATACATAATAACACTCATTTTTGTGCACTAATCTTACATTGTCAGAATCTTGTAGTATTTCTACATACCGCACTGTTTTATACCGTACGGCAGGTGCGCCTAAAGATATCATTGTGTTTTATGAACTAATATATTGTTTAATTGTAAACAAACAATGAAAGCTCATGTAGCAGGCGCCATAGCTTTTAAATTGTTAGATTTACCTGTGAATAAACTAAGCAAGCCGTTTGAGCCATTTGAAAGTAAACATAATAAAACTGACGATGTGGATTAGTTCATAGAGTCACCCAAAAAGACTTCATCAAAGCAAACAACTGAACATGATATTCGCAATATCCAACGGAGACTTTATGAGAACAAACGTGAGACATGCGACATTGAAATATCATTCTATTCATTTAAACATTTATTTATCAGAAGTATTCATGACTATTCAGAGAAGGGATGTTTCAGACTATGCGCCATGCTCTCTAGAATCCTATAGCAAATAGAATGAATGTCATAGTATGGCCAAGAGCTGTCCAATCTCTCTCAGTTGTACAAGTCATTCCGAACACTAAATCCGAAACTAAAAATGAATCTGAAGAAGGCAGGTTTTGGAAGAAAGGCACGAGACCCAGAGCCAATGAGACAAGATGATTAGGAAGCCTTTTTCCGCTGGCGAAAAGGGATCTCACACCCAAGCTGCATTGCAATTTTCAATGTTTTGCTGTATTGAGAAAATGTTTTGAGTTATAGTACAAGGCATATATATCATGTAGCTCGGGTCCCTCCAACAAAGGTCATGCAAGTGACAGGACATAAAAATATGTCATGGATAGCTGGTAATAGCAATGACAGTAAATGTTTCTTACCTTTTTGCATCTTTAATGTTTTAGTTTCTTCTGCTAATTAGAATTACATGGTCTCGAATAATTAACAATGGCGAGAAGTTTTACTGTAAGTAAGATTACGTGTCCACCCGAAATCACCTTATAAAGTAGAAATTACTGCATTCCAAAAACGAAATGAATTTTATAGTCCCCAACAGGCAATATTTACTCCTACGTCATCTTGAGAATTTGAATTAAAAGAATTTGTGTAGCTTTTCCACCTCATGAATCCAAGCTCTTAATGGCAAAATATAAACAAGTGTGCAGCTTGCTGCATGGCCAGTTACTCTAGCAAACTTACATCCTACGGAGTCGACACATCCAACGTTTGTTGAATCGACAGAAAAAACAAATTCCCTCAGCTTCAGACAAATTGGACAAGTTTTTCCAAGGTTCCAAGGCGCCGTCATTCGCAATATGACCCTCAAGTTTAATTGTAAGTAGACCATAATGAGATTCATTTGTAAAAGAATGACCATGAGCGCGATACTCTACCAAGTTCAAATGACGCTAGGCGGTGATATGTGGGAATGAAAAATGTTGTTGGGTATATGCTTACCTATTCTTGTGTATTTACTTTGGAATCTAGCAGAAATTACAATGCTTTGTTTCTTATAATGTGTTAGTTTAATTATACAACTCAAAATATTTGTTCGTACTTTCGTATACAAATACAGCTACCTATAATTACTATGGAAATACCTGAAATAAAGACGATACATTCTCAAAGACATGACGGGACAAGACTCAGTTTATTACTGATCATTTTGCATCGAAATATTAAATTACAATAGGTGAAATAGTCTCTAACCATGTATGAATCTCTTTCTAAAATATTTCAATTTCATTTTGATGATTTTTATTAATCTTCTAAAACATAATCAGTAGAATCGATGCAAATTTAATGATCGTCTTTAAATCGTTCAGTAATTTCAGAAATACATACATACATACATACATACATACATACATACATACACATACATACATACATACATACATACATACATACACGGATTTTCTGCTTTATCCGCATTACGTATGAGATTGACAAATTCCTCATCTCACGATTTATGGACCTTTCCTACCCTAAACAACGGGGCCAATGTTTTCATTGACCATTCACTAGATGCATGAAAGTTAGCAAGCACAGATAAATAAATGATAACATGCTTTCTGGGGAAGGGGATAATTATTAGAAGTGTATGTAATCAACTTCATATATCGTGCTAAATATGTAAATATATTATTTAAACATCCAGAGAATACGTTACGCATGATAGATTGCCTTTACCTCCGTGTACAAATTCTCTGTTTCCCAGCATCGCGTGCGTTGTTTCCTGCTTCATACTACACTGTTTGATTAATCATCCTTGATGCTATCTTTTTTCTATGTAATATGTAAAAAAATCTGCAAAAGTATTTAAGTATATATTTTATGTTAAAGAAACAAACAAATCAGCCTTTTTGTTCTTTTCTTGTGTGTTAATTATAAAAAGAACTAACATTGAATACACCTTTATCCAGTCCAGACTTGTACACAAATATGCATTCTTCCTTCATAAAAACATTACTGCTTTCATCTTAAACTCATACAGATTTATATCTACGCCTTAAAACTGTTGATTGTGTACAGATTGCTGCAATTATTCATGATGTACTAAAACAATTAAAATTACATTTACTTTAGATATCTCAAACATTCTTAAACATATCAAATTCTGGTATTAATTTTAGACATAACACAGCAGTCCTCTGTGTAGTTTGGTGGTGGGGGTGAAGGAGAGGTGCACTTGACATACTCCAGGGACATAATTTGTCGCTTGACTTACGGTCACCTTGGACAGATGACACGGCATGTTTCTTACGCTAAAATAAAGGTTGGAAGGTCGTTGCGACAAATCTAGAGCATGTGAAACTGTTTTCAACAGATTTAAAGAGAACTGCAGTTTCGCGTGACAAGTGATTGAAATGATGTAAACTCAAGTCCCGTGCAGCTGATTTGATGTCTTCCCCCCCCCCATTAATTCGTAGTATTCATCCCAATTACGATTCGTTTGTGTGAACACCTCCAGTCCTCTAGCTATAAGACTTTGATGGCCCATTGATGTGACTCACCCACCCACATTCATCGAAAGATAAATGTTCTTCCGTATTTTGTTTTTCCCCCACCTCCATCTGTATTGTAGGTATTCTTTAAACAATAATGCATAATTTTGAAGGGGTCAAATTATATATTTTGACTAGGGTTCAATTACACTGCTAATAGTATGTTGGTTTTTTGGTTAAAGTTCTTTATTCATATTAGACTGATGTCGACTTACATTGAGCATATTGTAAACAGTTTACATATGTAAAACAAAATATTATTTGTTTCTCTGTTCGGAAGGTCGTTGCTACAAATCTAGATCATGTAAAGCTGTTTTCCAGAGTTTTAAGGAGAACTGCAGTTTCGCATGACATGGTAATGAAGTGATGTCAGCTCAAGGTCTGTGCAACCGATTTGATGACTTCCTCACCACTAATTAATGATACTCAGCCCAATTACACTTCTTTTGTGTGGACACCTAAAGTCCTCTAGACTTTAATGGCCTTACGATGTTTCCCCTCCCCACTTTGCTCGAAAGTAAAAAGTTTTTACGTTTTTCGTCTCTATTCCCACCTCCATCTGTATTGTGGGTATTTTTGAAGAAAGAAAATAATACAAAATTTTGAACGGGTTAAATCAAATATTTTGATTAGGGTTCAATTACACATCTACCAGAATTTCCTTTGGTTAAAGTTCTTTGCTCATATTAGGCTGATGTCAGCTTATCTTGAGCGTATAGCATATAGCTTAAATATGTTTTAAAACATGCTTTGTGGTTTCTGTATAATGGGACTTGAAAGGGGTGGGGTCATGTAAATCTCCTGGTCACAACCTGTTCCACGTGTAAAGAAAATTCTTTCACAGTTTTGGTGGGGGAAAGGGAACAAATTCCCTAATTAATGCAATTCAACATTGCTTTACCCACCCATAGCAAACCTAGCTCTGGAAAATCGCCCAGAAAAACGACATGAGGCTTGGTCATAAATAATGTCGCCTTAGCTAATACAGTCTCTTTTGCAAAAGTTCGATTTCTAATATTAGTGTGAGGCTAATTTCTCTTGTGTATATTGCATGAGTAGCAAATATACATGGGAATAAAATCCTAAATGGCTTTGAGTGTCTCAGGAATGTAAACATGGGAACTCGCAGTGGATCTCCAGCTTGCCTGTCATGTTAGGATATTCATTTTCTCATATTGCGCAGGGGCAAATTCTCTCATCGCTTCAATAACACAGCATTTTACCCAAAGCCCAGTGGAGATAGCAATAACTGTCATTTGACTGAGACCAACCTCTCGTGAATATTCAGTACATAACACACATATATACACGTTCGTGCGTGTTTGCGTGCGAGAAAAAGGCCCGTTTTCTCTACTCTGAGCCGGAAATGGCTTTGAGTGTGCTATTACTATGCAGACGTATACTTCCAGTGGAGGTCAACATATCTTGCCTGCAACTTGTCGATCTTGTGAGAAACATCGATTTCAAAAAGTGGTTAGAGCAAACTTGTCTCATTAGTGTTATTAAACGGTTCTATTAACCCACCTCCAGCATGGTTTGCTCTGCCGCTGGCACGCCTTCTTCACTGATTAAGTTTTTCAAACACCTGCAGCTACAGGAAAGGTGATTGTAAAACATATGAGTAGTATCCACTCTTCTTCCGCACCAACCTCCACCCTTTCAAACCCACACAGATTACACAACTACACTCTTAAAACTCCCTTCCCACCCCATTATTGACACACAATCTACGTTTAAAGAATATGCTCATCTTTTGGGAAGATTCCCTAGATACGCAGCAGAGGGACGACTCCACTCGCCGTCCGGACCTCTACAGAGTCTCTCAATTTCTTTGAAGAAATGTTTAACCATGACAAACTTAATGAAAAAATAGAAACGCTGAAAGTGGTTGATGTTTGGTGAGACTGTTGACTTTTAAAATTCATTTCAAATGATTAGTGCAACGTTCATCTACAAAGTTAGAAAGGGCAACATTTTGGCTGCACCATGTCGTTTGTGTCAAAATGGTACCGTAGCCAGGCTTGGTCGTCCATTTGGTGGTGATATAGTGTATCATACGCTAGGGTTGATAGAAATAAAAGCAAGATGGTTATTTGTGCTTTTATTGTGAAAGTTATTGGATGTTTGAGTGTCTGTTTAAAGATATACATGATAGGGTATATACCAATAAGGCTTAAGTATTCATTACGAGATAAGACCGAAAAGGTGCATACATTGCTAATTTTATCTCTAAATGTATATTTAAGCCTAACAGGTATATATCTTATGAGTATAATCTCTACACAAATACTCAGTCCTAATATGTATGTATCTTGAGTCTAACCTCTCAATGGATATTCACAATAACTATATATGCTCCTTACGGGTTTTATCTATAAATGGATTCCAAAGTCCAATAGGTTTCTATGAGTCTCATCTCTAAATGAATACTGAAGCCTAATAGGTATATATCTTTCTAGTCTTAGTTCTACATGAACATTCAAGCCTAATTGGTATGTACCTTACAAGTCACATTTCGAAATGTATACTTAAGCTTAATAGGTATACACCCTGAGACTAATCTCTCAGCTAGGTATATATCTTACGAGACTTATTTCTACATGGATACTGAACCTATATAGGTACACATTATCCATGGTATATGCACAACAAACACATCTATTGCGCGATGAGTTTGAAGCATTGCCGAGGTCCAGATCTGCTTAACCCAAGACCCAGAAAGGACTGCATTAGCTCAGGGAGAACCTCTGTTGCGATCAGGCGGCCCGTGTATAGTTTGCTCAGCCTGACTCAGCAGAGTAGACATCGTTGACCGTGAAGCAGAAATTTTCTTTCCTTGGCTTTAGACCAAGAAGTTGGATCTTGTCAATGTAGTGCTTTACTTAAAACTATTCCCAAAAAGCTAGATCTTGATCTTCGTGACGCCAACGAAGAAGTTAAAGTCACTGCTGGTGCGCACATCTTTGGCCTATTTTGCATGGCAGAAAAAAAAAGACTCGTAGGGACTTGAAGACCTTGACATTATGCCGGGATACCAAGTACGAGGCGATAGACTAATATATGACTGTTTCGAACATATACAATGGAAGAGTCTATTTGATTCAAATGAGCTGCAATTGCATGCAAAGTCCATGACATCAAGCAATTTTGCAGACATTGCCCGCATCACCGTTTCACGAATGACATCAACATATCTTTTGTGAGTAAGCCACGTTGCCTCATCGTTTATAGTCTCCACTACATTATTGTTATGACAATGCATATTACACTGACGAACCATCTAGCCGGACCCATTTCTAAAACAGGTGATATGCATCGACTCTCAAGTATTCGCTTGGCGTTCCAGTAGATTTCATACAAACCAGGACTTTTCAACATTTCAGCTGTGCTTGAAAAAATTCGAAATTCATGTGATCAGTGCCATCTCATCCAGCATCACCACTCCCAATGGGTATTACAACCATTCGACGCTAGAAAATGCAATACAGGCTTCCATACCAGAGATGGCAGTGGAATACAATACGGCTACCGTACGGGTCGAAAGGAATAGTTCCCTCTCGAGCAGTTTGGTTCTATATTTGGACTTGCCCTAGATGAATTCTTTGAAGGAGGTACGTACACGGTTCCCAAATCCCCAGCGTTCTTCAACGTCCCTCGGATATATACCGCGAGGAAAAATTACCCTTTGACAAGTTATTGTTGCGGATGGTGAGTCCACTGTGGACACGAGTAATGTCTCCTATGCAAAAAGACACTGGCATGAGTATCGCTGCTGCCTCGGCTAGCGCAGGAACCAATACCGTCCTTAAAGTCGTGTACTTAACTGCAGACAGTATCACGTCAGTTGGTATAGTTACGGCAATAAATGCGTCCGTTTCGTATCGCTGAGAAGATAACGACCCTATCGCCATCCCTGACGCCTATTTCTATTTCAGGTTCGTCCACGAGAGTCGCTCCGACTCAACTTGGACGTCGCCTTCAGTCTGTATTAACAGAGCTTTAATGATACATAATGGTATGACTGCCGTTCAGACAGTATAGGCGTTATGTCACACCACACTGACGACAGTGTCTTTGGTAATGGTTGTGGCAGGATTTGGTATATTGTTGACATTCATTGCCCCAATCATGGTTGCACTTGTAATTATAGTTTTTGCCTGCGGGTTCGTTTCTCTGTCTGCAAACATTATCAGTCTGCGATCATACACGATAGTCCAAAAGTACGATGAAATTAAAATCTAAGGCGTTTCTGAAGAACACCATCTGCAAGGAAGAGTTTAAGATTATCTCAGATGAAGTCGACAATTATACGGCCATAAAAAACGAAATACGTTATCATCCTTACAAATCATACACATCTATTGTAATTGACGAAGTAGGAAATGTTAAATAAATTGTTCACGGAGGAAACAATGTCCTCAAGAACATAATTTTAAAACTCCCTGGATATTCATACTAAGATAGTTTACGGCAACCAATTCCAAAGAAATCACGAAAGCAACATCACTAATGGAACAACATCTTATCTCAAGCACTTCCCCACCGTATGATGCGACTTTCCAATAAGAGGCACAAAACACCAAAGCAGTCTAATTTTATCCCTGCTGTGTCAGTACGTTTGCATACAGCAGCAGTCGCTCGCGTTTATTACTTTTACTCGATACGACCGGCATTATTACAATATCGGGTCGGCAACTATAAATATTGCTGTTCGCAATTTTTTTACGAAGAGTTGGATTTGATCAAGATACACCAATTCCCAACCAAACAAATACTGCTGCAATCAAAGTTCTCCAAGTCACATATTCATCAATACGAAATCAATCAGTACAAATATTATCTAAGGGGCCTACAACGACACCACTAAATTGTCATTATCATCCAACTATTTATGTACTGTCTCCAAAACCTGCTGTAACTCTCACTTTGCTTCTTCTTTTACTTCATCTGATTAAAACATGCACGGGCTAGTAAACAATATGTTAATGCTATACCAAGGTGTATATTGTGTCTCCTTTGCTCGGCTATATTTTCATTACGATCACAAACTTTGAAAGGCCGACAAGCGTGACGGAAGAATCAATACCGTGACCAGAGAGCATAAATGCAAACATTGAAAAATTAATAATTGGCAGGGCATTATTGTAAACAAAGAACACCAAGTTTAAACCGCCTTTTTGGAACAAAAAAACGGGTTAGTAAATAACATTTTAAATTACCTAGGGGGGGGGGGCGCCAACAACAACAATTCTCCTACTACTCCAAAGCTGGCGTGATGCCAACACTACAGCTCTAATTTAAGTGACCCCAAGGAAACATGTATACATTTTGCGTGTTGACACTAATAGCACAGTGGAATCAATTTTAAGGTAATTTTGTGAGATCAAAACGTGGGTGAATAAACTTATGCCTGTGTATTTAATATTTTTCTGCGTACATTGTACAACGCTAGTTTTACCGGAATGGGATAACATTAGATGTTTGTGCATTAATTATTATTATTATTATTATTATTATTATTATTATTATGTGTGCATAGTACCGTAAAAATCCCAAGTTACCTGAATCAGTAAATATCCGGCTGATTGTGCATGTAAGTGATATATAATCATTTCAAAACTATTTACTAAGAGATAAGCGATTTTATAGTGGGTGAATGGCAGGCCTGGATTCAGGATTCAGAATCTCCTAGTTTGAGTCGACAATTTTGCTATAATAGTCAGCAGGGCAAATAACGTGTTGACTTAGTCAGGGGAATGACTTTTTCAAGTCAACACTTTCCCGAGCACTTCAGACGGTCTCTTGGGGGGGGGGGGAGAGGTAAGATTAATGCAAACCCTTTATTCTACAACAGAAAAAGACTCATCTGAGTTCTAGATAAAGTGCTGGATCAATAATAATGGTGAATCTTTGTTTATATTTACAGATTTTCTTGGCGGAAAAGTTTATATTTTAGTATCAAGAGTCAAGGAAAGTCAAAATGTGTGACAGCTTCACGATCTAATGTGTTCTACTTTCAATATTTGCAGAATAAACTCATTTTTAATCTAAATGAGTCGCTTGTGATTAATGGTGCGACGTCTACCCTACCTTTCTTAAGCCTTATTTTGACAAAAGAAGCCTGAAATCAGTTTTATGGATTTTAGTGCAAAGAGCTAAGAAAATGGAAAGTTTTCTACATATATCATAAAGAGAAGAATGAAGCTGTTCTTAAAATTCTTTATATACGGCCAAAATATATATCTGTCCATCTGTCCCTTTATCCGTCCTTCCTTTCATCATTCTGTTTATCAAGACATATACTTTCGCATAACTTTGCTATCTCTTTCCTCATACAGAAGCGTTTTGTATATTTGTTATTCACAATATTTATTGACTAATAGATGCAAAGTAAAAAAAAACAAATTCTCCCTTCAGATCCATTTGTGTCCTACATAGTTTCCTGTGTCAGCTGCGTAAAGCTTTCTTTTATTATTGGACTTCTTTTTGATGAACGAATATATGTTGATACAATTATACTTTTCTTCGAGGCAGGTAAAATCGAAATAGAAGGGACCTCGGCATAGATAGTGTGAAATTACACAACTGAATATTATTCTTGGCATCTGGTGACCTGTATATCCAAAAATACACACACACACACATACATGCATGCATGCATGCATCCATACATACATACATACATACATACATACATACATATACAAGTATTCTATTTTATCCGCATTATGTCTGCTTTTGCCGAATTCCTATCTCAAGATTTGTGAACGTTTCTGACCCTGAACAACAGAGAAAATATGGTTATTGCCCATTCACTAGAAGCATGAATGACAGCAAACACCGATAAATAAATGATAAACTTCCTTTGAGGAAAGATATATAAGACCATAACTAAAAATTCCACAATTAATAAATATCTATGTAATCAACTCCATCTATTGTGCTAAATATGAAGAGGTATTATTTGCACATCTAGAGAAAACGTTACGCCTGATAAGTTGTTTCTAAGTGTTTTCAGCAAAACAACATGTCTTCCATCCGATACAGTATAGATGCCCTAAACTGTTAAAAGTATACAGTTGTGTAATCATTTGTGATGTATACAACATTCATATTAGATGTAATTTAGATATGTGAATCATGCTTAAATATATAAACTTCTGCTATCAATTTTAGCAAAGCAAAGCAGTCTTCTGTGTAATTTGGTGTGGAGGGGAGGTGCATCTGACCTACCCAATGGACATAATTCGTCCCTTTTCTTACGATCGCCTGGGACGCATGACACGGCATGTTTCTTTCTATAAAATTGCTGGAATGTCACTCCTACAAATCCAGAGCATGTGAATCTGTTTTCAAGAGATTTAAGGATAACTGAAGCTTTGCATGACATGTGATTGAGGTGATGAGAACAATCTCCCCCCCCCCCCCAATCGGTAGTGTTGGTATTTGTTTCACACAGAATTTTGAAGGAGTTAAATCATAATATTTTAGACTAGGGTTCAATGACACTGCCAATAGTATTTCATTTGGTAAACGTCGCTTTCTCATATTAGGCTGATGCCAACTTATCTTGGATATATTTTATATGGCTTAAATATGGAAAAAAGTTTTGTTTTCTTTGTTCGGGAAGTTGTTTTGAATGTATTAGAAATATGTATGTTGTGACTTTGAACGGGAGCATTTAAATCTATTGGTTACAACTTGCCTATCATGTAAAAATAATTATTCAATAAACTTAGATGAAGGCAACATTTCCCCCATCAATGCAATTAAATGATGTTTTACCCACCTATAGGCGAACTAGCTCTGACTGTGCCTAGAAGATCGGCATGAGGTTTTTGCAAAGATTTTGTCGCCTAACATTACCTACTAATGCCTCATTTAGGAAAATTAGATTTCTCATATTCGTGTAAGACTAATTTATATTGCGTATATTGTTTCAGTAGCCAGTAGCTTTTGGGAATCAAATCGTAAGTATTTTTGAATGAAAATCCAGGTCTCTTGTCTGCAACTTGCCTTTGATGTTAGGAAATTCATTCTCTCAAAATAGATTGGGGTAAACTCTCTCATCAATTCAATGAAACAGTATTTTATCAAACGCAAGGCGGAGACAGCATAAACTGTCATTTGACTAACTTATCTTACATATATTCATTACATAGCACAATCATACACTCGTATGTGTTTGTATGCAAACAATTATCAGTTTTTTTCTACTCTGTGTACAGATATGAGTGTGCCATTACGATGCATATGAATACTTCCTGTGGAAGTCCACATATCTGGGATGGAACTTGTATCTCAGTTTCTAAAACTGAATGAAGCAAAATTCTCTCAATAACACTATTAGATGCTTCTACTACCCCTCCTCTAGAGGACGTAGCTATGACACTGACACGACTCCTTCACTAATTACGTTTCTTAACACCTGCAGCAGTGGGAAAAGTGATTGTACCACATACATTCAGCGTCCCCACTCCCTCCGCGCCATCTGGATAGATGCGTTTCTGGTTCGGGGTTTCTAACTACTAAAAATAAGATGGACAAAAAGACACTAAGTCTGGTTACCCATCAATATCTGTATAGATCTGACGGTTAATTAATAACTCTTCAAAACATCATTCCAAAGGAAATAGTGAAATACTTTCTTTACTGATAAAAAATAACTATGTCAACACGTAGACTGATATGAGTTACAAATATCGTATGATGTTTATAAATGTATGGCAAAAGTTGCTCGGCCAATTTCAGTAACTAACCGGGTAACCAGAAACCTCTGCTGACAACCATGGATTTTCACAATTGTTCTACTCCACAGAATGTATGTGTAAATAATCATATAGAACAGACATTTTTTTTCCAGTTACTCGCATCGCTATTTTCGAGACAAAAGTTTTCCTTACAGAAAGAAGAAAAGAAAGGAAGAAAAGTAAGAAACTTTAAGGTCAAAATGAGTGCCAGATTTGCAAACGTACAAAGCTGCAGTCTCCTATTGAAATATGATGTCCTGTAAGTAAATTGACATACACTATTACCGTTTGAAATAATGAATGGAGAATGGCACCAAGGACGTAATGCTAAAAATGGTAACACTCTACTTTTCTTGACTGAAAATGAATTGAATTTCCTTTGATGATAATGTTATCGTAAATTTAATATATTAATTGCGCTGCTAGTATATTTTTAAAAAACAAAATGACCGATGAGATGTGTTTAATAATATACTACAAATGGTATTTGATGGCAAACTTTGCATCCTAAAATGTGACCAAAGGCGACCTTGACCATTATTTACAAAACATTGTCCAATCACACAAGAAGGGGATATTAATACAGACTAATTCATTTCTGGTATTGCAAACTAAAAAGTTCTCATTTTTTAAAATTTAGCCAATCTAAATTCTTTTAACAAAAGTTTGGCAGGATTTTTCACAAATATATACCTAAATAAGTAATCGATAAATTCTTTCAAGATACAAAATTATGCTTTCTCTTTCCTCAATCAAGCTGCTTTTTAAAAGCATAATCTCCAACCTTGATATTTGGATTTCCTTTGCTTTGCTTAGTTTTTAATGCCACCAATTTAGTGCTTTACCATCTTCATTTAATTTTTTAAAGTTTCAAATGAAACAAGAGTTAGGGAAGCACGAAAGTAAGTAAACAAAATGTAATATTTTAATGTGTACAATGGTCCAGATCTTTTTATACTTACGCACTGCCTATCTGTCTATATATCTATCATAGTAGGCTTGCTCCACTCAGCACCAACCAAACTGCTCAAATAATGGTACGGGCAATGATAGAAACAGAGTATCCATGCTTAGCTACTAAACATTTCTCTGCAAGGGAAAACCTATTCTGTATACCAAAGACACAATACAACCAGAATTTAGGGAACAAATACACAATATAAAATTGTACTAAACGCTTAAGATACAAACAGTTAATCTATATTAGAGAACTTTCGTCATTACGTTTATTTTAACGATAGAATATAATAATGCTATCATATACATTTAATTTTGTGGTAGGAGTCATGTCAGTATACACTGAGGCCTCAAACTTATTGCAGACGAACAACATGTACAGGTCAACAGATATTCTAATGGATGAAGAACCTTAATTTTCTTTTCAATTAAATAGTGCCGGATTGGGCGGTTTGGCTTTTTGCACCTTTGAGTCCGGACCACTCGACACAACCTATATTCGCAATGATTTTCCAAACAAGCGAAAAAATGAAATGCTCAACCCGTGGATGGTTAACCATCGACGAAGGTGAAGTTTTCAGGAAGGCCTGCATTACTGATTGTAACTATACTGCACAGAGGCTACATTTTGGTATCTCAATACAATGTGGTATAATCTGTATCGTGGAATTTTTTACTAGCTGATA